>JAOTRS010117741.1:0-15000 GCA_028565755.1 Dinotopterus cunningtoni
AGTGCAGGTACTGTATATGTGTATGTGTACACGTGTGTTTTTCTACACCTTACTCTGAAAAATAGGCTGCAGTCAACGTTTAAAAGGTCACCATGTCTGTACACAAGCTCTTGAACATTTCACAGTGACACCCGTGTAAGGTCACACAATCCATGCTGCAGCTTTCAAACTGTCTCCGGTGACGATATACTGTAGACAGTCAGCTATGTTAGATAATAAACTCTGTTAGATAATTGTGATTGATAATATTAAAACTTACTTTAGATATCTGATGATGTCATCCAACTCCATAATGGTGATTCCTCTCTACCTGGTGTGATATAAATCAGGGAAAATCGGTTTCCCTGGTGAAATTAAGAGTGTAAAACTTTTTAAAAAGAGAAAAGAAGAACAGGTGGTACAGTATACTGTAGGAACAACTGCATACCGCAGCTATAAAATAAGTGCCGAGAGGAACTCATTTGTATCCTGGGTGTGTACTGAAGTGCTTTCATCAAGGTTTCTATTATTCCACCTTTTTCTCTTGCTCTCTCCCTCACACACATATGTGTACAATCTAGGCAGTGTACATTAATTGTTGTGTGCATTGATTTGATTTTTTTTTTTTCCGACTGCAATTTTGCCACCCCTCACCACCACACCACCACCACTATTTTTCTTTTTAGTTTGAACATTGTCTAGACTTTGAAGTTGATATGGCCATACCGTAGACTAACGGATAAATTTTATGCGCCAAATCCTTCCATCTCTAGAGACACAAAGTCCAATTCCGTTGTCTTAAGTGTAGACACTATGTAAAAGTCTGGTTTTATTTCATTTATTTTTAACACAGCAGTGTTTTCTTTTTTCATTTAATCAAGTTCATTTAAGTGTGCAGAGTGACTCAGAGTCTGGTTCCTCTCAAGGTTTCTTCCTAGGTTTGTCCTCGCCACTGTCGCTGTCGTCCTCGGCTTGCTCAACAGGGACAGTCTTATCATTTTGAGTAATACACAATCACATAAAAATTTAAATAATTTTTTTGATTGTGTAAATCTGCTTTGCGACAATGCCAAGTGTTAAAAGTGCTATACAAATAAAATTGAATTGAATTCAATAACATTAACACATTAACATTCATTATTCATCATATACCAGTAAATTGGTAACAGGATCATGGGCACCCAAACCTTACGGTACCTGTTCCCCCAGGGGCCGAAGACCAGCCCGTCGTGCTTGATTCCACAGAAAAGCCAATGCAACACAAATTGCAGGAAAAAAAAAGCCAATGCTGGCCAAGATAGAAAGGCACAGGGTCGTCAAACTGGCCTCCAAACTCCCCAGATCCCTCTCCAATTGAGCATCCATGGGATGCGCCACTAAAGGCTTTGTCACTAACGTCTTGGTGCCAGACACCACAGCACACCCCCAGAGTGGGCTCTACAAAGCCACAGTCAGACAGTACCAAAACAAATTTTACATAAAAATAAACAAGGGCTCTTAATGAGCTCATATAATGTCTTTCCTCCAGTATGTTTATGTAATATAAACACTTGGTACTGACCTGGTGTACACAGAGTGGCGTACTCGGGCATGAATTAAATACCAGCTGTATCCAAGTACAGAAGTGGACTGCTGTTCACATCACGACATCATCAAAAAGGGCGTCTCATTTGAATTGTGTTTGTATGCGGTACGCACCAGTCTCATCTTCTGAACAATACAACCACAGCTGATAACATGCAAGAGAGTCAGATTTTTTTTTTTACGTTTTTTCTAAAATTTGGATCATATTAGGCACACCACCATGGTTGACTTCCTTGTTCTTTTTTAATTTTAAAGTGCATACTGCCTCCTGCTGTACCGGGGGGGGTGTAACTATGCAGGTACAGAAGCATAATAATGTCAACGGGGTATAAATCAATCATGCTTTATGTGAAAGCAGCGCAAGAGATATCTCATGCTTTTGTTATAACGTGCAGCTACCTCACACTGCCACAGCATCTTTTTACGCTGCTTATATAAAGTCACACACCAGCCGACCGCACTAACTGTCCTCTTTCATATAAATGAGTTTACAGATATCCATGTGACCAGTATTGTTCTTTCTAAAAGCTGCAGTGAATAAAGCTATCAGTCCAACTTAATGTCGTCTTAATTTAAATAAATGCATAAATATTGTCGGTACTTTGCTGCGACGGACTGTATGAGAGCATGCTGTTACAGGAAAATCATCAGCAGTGGGTGACAGCGTCTCGAGAGACTTTAACAAGGACATATGAGTGAAGATAGAAATAGTGTAAGATTGTGCCGAGACAGGTACTTAACAAGAATCTGGATTGCGATTAATAACCACACCATCTGATGGAAACAGACTTCCATTGAGAATACAGACTGAACCATTAGGTCTCTGATATACACACATAGACACAACCTCCCACATTTCAACTCTGGCTGGGTTACACTGATTTAGCTCTGCCTTCAGAGACTTGGGTAGATACTCAGTCATTCCGACAGACCCATGTGTTTGGAGGATAAAAGCATTCCGGACCAGCTGCTCCAAATGTCAACTGAAAATCTGGGGGAAAAAGAAAAAAAAATCAGTATAGAGTAGTAAAGTCAGTTCTCGCATTTAGCTTTTAATTTAGCACTAATTCCTAGTCCACGTTACACAGGTATAATTAAAAAACGTTTTTTCTTCCTAGTGATGTTCGGTGGCCAGGTGACAAGTCTTTCCTTGGAAGAATCATTTTTTTTATTTTTTTTTATTCGCCATGTGGAAAGTGCAACCGCACTCTGTCTAAGCATGCCAAACCAGCAGGCAGTGATATAACTCTTAACGTAAGGCCAACTTGGCAAGTCAGAAGCTTTAAAAAAATTCTCGCCAAGTACATCACACTCTGAAGACCAACACAGGAGATACAGTACAGAACATGCAGGCAAAAACCGTATGTGTTTCCTGTAAACACATCAACACTGCTAACTGAGTTTCTAAAGATCTTAACCTTGGAAGGACCGTTTACACCGACCTTGTGAATGGAGTTTGCATATGTACAAAAGACCAAAACCCACAGAATAAAACATTTTTTAAACATCCCTGTGTAAAGGTGGAGAAAGGCTAATAAAGTGCAGAACAGTTTACATGTGTGAGGGATCTAGCCATGGGTGAAAATAGGCCGGTACTGTCTGGTACCACTAAAGGATTAGCAAGAGGGGAGAGCAGCTGCCTGCCAAAACCCACATTCGGACCTAGTCATGAAAGCACTCACTTACTCACTCATTCATTCATCATCTTTACCACTTTACCCTGCATACAGGGTTAAACACACTCTCATCCTCATTCACACACTACAGGCAATTTGGGAACGCCAATTAGCCTAATGGGCATGTCTTTGGACTGTGGGAGGAAACTGAAGCACCCGGAGGAAACCCACCAAGCACGGAACCCGGACCCGGACCCTGGAGGTGTGAGGACACAGCCACCAGGCCGCCTGGCCGCCTAACGGAAGCACTTTCAGCAAGAAAACACATCTGATAATGTTGTCTTCTTAAGCAACACTTAGCCTCCTTAGTACACTTAGGACAGAACACTTTGTCTATTTCTAAGTCGGTCCAAATTGCCTCTGAACCATCAGTGTTGTGTTTCAATCTTTCAATACTGCTAGTTAACATGAGTGCAAACGTCCACCAATGCACTGACAGGTTCATCACTTAACTCACGTCAGGCACGCAGCTCATGTATGCGCAACTGTACAGTTGGCAAACTGTTTGCCAAAAATGCTTCGTATGCCATGCAGAATTTCAATTCCTAAGGCGAAAGTTAATGAGAGAGGGCATTCGTATGCCGAGGTTTCACATAGATAACAACAACAAAACAAGTATGTTTTAATGTGTAAGTATGCACATCATACAGAAAACTGTAATGATGGTACTGTATACTGTAAGATCAGGGCTTTTCCAAATTAGTTCTTAAAGAGCCAGTGTCCAGCACAGTCTGTAATTCACCAAAACTTAACACACCTTCTAAACCCAGCAATTAACAGATTATTTGAATCAGCTGTTTTTGAGTAGAACCTGTACCGGACGCTGGTCCTTCAGCACTGGATTTGCACAGCCCTGGTGTACTGTAGATACTACAGAAAACCCTGTCTCTCCAACACGCAAGATAAAACTAAATCCAGTGGAGAAAGTAGTCTTAAATTCTTATTGGTATTATGCAGTCAAAAGGCAGTCCTGTGAAATTCCTAAGTTTTTCTTTATATCTTTACTTATCCTGCTTGAGAATAGCCCAAGTCTTCATTCTTTTGGTAGAATCCAGAGTCGTACAATTCTCGTAGTTATCTGAATAGACCGTAAGTCTCCAGCTATGTCTCAAGTCTGAATGCCAGTGTTGCGTTCTCAGCATTAAATCATCACTCTGTATGTTTAATATATTTATGTAAAAACACCTCTTACTGATGTCTCACATCAAAACTGCTTGTCCTCTGTTGCAGGCTCTCGATGTATGGGCAATGGGAGTGACCCTTTACTGCTTTGTGTTTGGGAAGGTAAGACTTTTTATAATACTCGCAGGAAATAAACAGCGTGTAGTGTGTGTTGAATAGCCTCCCAGGATGTTTCTGATTTTTATCTTAGATTTATGGTTAAGGCTATTCATAATAGCCTATCTCTCTCTCTTTCTCTCTCTCTCTCTTTCCCCAGTGTCCTTTTATCGACGAGTACATCCTGGCACTGCATAACAAAATCAGGAGCAAGTCTGTGGAGTTTCCCGAGACGTGAGTTCCTCTTTCTGATCTTCACCTGTTCGTAAACCGCCGGAGAGACAGGACGATCCATAAATTCGAACTGCTCCTAAGATGTTTGTTAAAACTGAATGAGTCCTCATTAAGGCTGCAGGAATATTAATCTTTGCAGTGGAGGAGGGAGCGCAGAGATGTGAATGAATAACAAAAGCCTTTATTCATGGTAACGTGACTCCCTTGTCAGCACAGGCAGCGAACTATAGAAAACAGCTGAGTGGCTTTGCCACAAGCCTTCATGCCTCAATTCGTCTGTGCATACAGTATAACCCAAGCTTTTTGAGGTCTTTCAAGTGTCAGTTATGAATGTGTTTTTTTTTTAAACAGTGGACTATCAGAAAGATTGGCAGCTTGAGTGTGTGATTGGACAGGTTGTCATCAGCTAATGAAAGCACTTCCTTGAGAGCCTCTTACACACTCTCGCTCATTCCTCCTTACTGTAGACATAAAACAAAGTCTCTGTGTAACAGCATTAAGACATGCTCTGTGTGGATTGTTGAAAATGTTGGTTTCTTTAACAGACTAATGTATGCAAAAAAATTACTTTTTTTAATGAGGATTTATTGCCAGAAATACCAGTGTGTACATTGGTGTCCAGACCTCAAACATAACTAAATAAAAAAGGATAAATAAATTGGATGCGCTGGATCAAGTGCTATTTTATAAGCTGGCAAATAATGAAAGTTAATTAAAGGCATAAAAAAGAAAGAATAAAATAATACTAGTTGCTAATTGTTAAATATGGTGGAGGATCTGTGACAGTGTGAAGCTGCAATATGTCTGTATAATGTTACATGAAGTCTCAGGAGTTAAAAGCGTGTCATGGTCTTTCAACTCGAAGACCACATTTAAAGAAGTCCTTGAAAATACTCTTTCACTTGAATAGCTCACTTTAACAGTGACCTCACTATTACCATCACTAAACATCTAATGGCCTGTCTTGTAAAGATCTGTAGGGTTTTTTTTTTTTTCTTCTACTGTCTTATGAAAGTCTTCTTACATCTTCCTAAGTCTTCTTAAATTTCCTTCAGGCCAGTTGTCAGTGAAGGCCTGAAGAATCTACTCCTGCAAATGCTGGACAAGAACCCTGACACCAGGATAACCATTCCTCAGATTAAGGTGAGCTAATGTGGGAACATCACGGCAGACGATGGCAGATTTTGAGAAGTAGGAGCATTCTGTTTTGTTAACTCAGGTGGACTTGTGATCATGAAAATAGTGGAGTATTCCACCGAACACTGTTTTGGAAAGGGTAATATGCAAGAAAAAATAATGTGAATTCTCATTTCTTTTTATGTCACCTGCCTTCAAAGTATAGGCAACACATACACAATATTGTCAAAAGTATTTAGTCACCCATCCAAATCATTGGATTCAGGTGTTTCAATCACTTCCATGGTTACAGGTGTATACAATCAACCCCCTAGACATGCAGACCACTTCCAACGTGGTACCGTGATCGGATGCCACCTGTGCAGTCATGAAATTTCCTCGCTACTAAATATTGACCAGACAACTGTTTGTGGTATTATAACAAAGTGGAAGTGATTGGGAATGACAGCAACTCAGCCACGAGGTAGTAGACCACGTGAAAAATCACAGAGCAGGGTCAGCAGATGCTGAGACGCATAGTGCAGAGAGGACGCCAACTTTCTGCAGTGTCAATAGGTACAGACCTCCAAACCTCATGTGGCCTTCAGATTAGCTCAGGAAGAGTGCGTATAGAGAGCTTCATGGAATGGTTTTCAATGGCTGAGCGTCGGCATTCAAGCCTTACATCACCAAGTGCAATTCAAAGCATCGGATGCAGTGGTGTAAAGCATGCCGCCACTGGACTCTAGAGCAGTGGAGATGTGTCCTCTGGAGTGACGAATCACACTTCTCTCTCTGGCAATCTGATAGACAGGTCTGTCTTTGGCAGATGTCAGAAGAACAGTACAAGTTTAAAGTTTGGTGGAGAAGGGATTATGATATGGGTTTGTTCTTCAGGAGTTGGGCTCGGCCCCTTAGTTCCAGTGAAAGGAACTCTTAATGCTTCAGCATACCAAGACATTTTTGGCAATTTCATGCTCCCAACTTTGTGGGAACAGTTTGAGGATGGCCCCTTTCTGTTTCAACATGACTGCACACCAGTGCACAAAGCAAGGTCTACAAAACTTGACTGGCCTGCACAGAGTCCTGATCTCACCCCAAAAAAACATCTTTAAGATAAATTAGAGCAGAGACTGAGAGCCAGTCCTTCTCATCCAACATCAGTGTCTGATCTAACAAATGAGCTTCTGGAAGAGGGGTTGAAAATTACTATAAACAGACTCCTAAACCTTGTGGAAAGCCTTCCTAGGAGAGTTGAAGCTGTTATACAGTAGCTGCAAAGGGTGGGCCAACATCATAATAAACCCTATGGATTAAGAATTGGATGTTACTCATACTCATAAGTTCATATGCATGTGAGGGCAGGCGAGCGAATACTTGCAATATAGTGTCTGTTGTCTCACGTCAAAGTCGTTGAAGAGTTGTCTGTGATCGTCACGTTTCCTCCTTAACCTAGTTGTGCACTAGTTGTTTAGTATAATTTTTAATTTTTTTTTCTAAAACCATGAAATATTGTCTAACAGTCTGAGATTTAGTATTGTGGCTACCAATTCCGTTTTGTTGTCGTAGACTACAGCTGAATATGATTCCAGTGGAAGTAGTTTTGCTATGATGCCGCTTTGATTAGCTATCTTGTTCTCTGCGAGCAGTGTTAGCAGTAAGCCACCTGGTTAACATTAGTGATAAGTCTAGTGTTAATGATTACCTTTTCAAAACAGACATGGAACATTTGGTCAGTGTTATGGATGTAGCCAAGTACAGTGTTTCTGTATTAATTGAACTTAAGCCAAGGTAGACATTGTGTACTTTACGTTATTTCTAGTGTGCATTGCTATGTTGATTTGATGTCAGAGACAAGGTACTGGTATTTCAGAAGACTACTCCAAGTTGCTGAGTTGAAATTGCAACCCCAAATAGGAAGCTAATCAGCTTGAACAATACATTAGAGGACATCTCTCAAATTTCTGCATAATGAGCTGCAAAGCTGTCAGATTATAACTGTGAATCCATTTGTCTTGTAATTACTCAGAAGCTGTGAATCTGTTTCTGTTTTAAAGCTCTCATGTGCCATCGTTGTCTGAGAGTGTGTCGACAGTGAAGTTGCCAAAATGTGAAAATGTTCTTTCTGGAGTACACTGGGAGATGGTTTATAAAGCTCTTTTCCTGTTTTTATTACGTTGGACTTTTTGTCACATGGAACTGATTTTTAAAACCTTTTACTATACTTTTATTTTAAAAAATTGTGAGTGTAATCTCTAAATTTTCATTATGCAGAGATGCAAGCGATGCACTAAAGGGTAATGTTCAAGTGTATGCAGCTTGGGATTCCGGTCAGAACTATGACGGACGGAACCTTTGGTAAAGTCACTCTGGATGAAAGTGTCTGTTAAATGCCTAAATGTAAATGTCTTGAATGAACATATACGGGGGGGCGTTCAAGTCAAACAGGGACTTATATTTGAATAGTGCAAATGTTTTAAAGAAGGCCATACGGCTGGGAATGATTGATCCTGGCTAAGGTGAATTGGAGTCGTTCCTGTGACCATTCAATAAGTGGAACACCTGATCCTTGAAAATCGATGGATAACTCGTTGCCAACTTGCAAAAGAGACGCATCTGTCTGTGACAACTGTACACACAATCATTCAAAAACACCACTTGCACATTAGAAAAACTCAGGTAAATATTGCCACATCCCCCATACAGTCCTGACCTCACTCCAAACCATTTGCATTGTGTGGAATTCCTGGGAGGAGTTCCTGGGAGGTTCTACTCTGATGGTATCCAAGTGCTAGTGAAACACTGGGATAATGGCATTAGTGTAGCAGGGGATAATATATAGAGACATAAAGGTAGTTTTGACTCTCATAATTGTGTTCTGTTGTTCTGTACAATCAAGTCCTCGTTTACAGTATTGCTGAGATGAATTTACAGTGTGTATTTCCAATACTACAGCCACAGAAAACTTCCTCTCAACTTGAACTTGGTAGTCTTGGTGTCTTCTCAACTACCAGTTCATGCCTTGTTTAAGGAGTGATGTCAAATCAATAGCAAAACCACCCACGGTTGCACATGTACATTTTTTTTATTTTAATTCTTATAGAAAGGAGATCCTTCACTTCTTACTGGATCATAAACCATATCGTATTCCATAAAATGTAATCTGGTCTTCATTTAAGTCAAGAGTACTGACAAATATAATGTGCCATAGTAATAACCCAAAAAATTCTGACAATCATTCAACATTTAAAATGGTAGTGGAAAAAGTAAGTAAACCTTGGGAAATAATAACTGGTTGACACCTCCCTGGCAGCAGTAACCTAAACCAGGCACTTCCTGTAGCTGTGCCCTCTTCAAGTCATTCCATAGCATCTCTGTTGGGCTGGGCTCTGACTTGGATTTCCAAAAGGCATTTTTAGTTTTTCCTGAAGCCATTCCGTTGCTCCGGTGTTTTGGGTCATTGTTCTGTTGTTTCTTTACCTCATTGAATTGAGTCTTTGTTGTGCTCTTCGGGTCAGGTCATTTTGACTGGGCGCCCACTTTTTGGTAGAGTAGCCACAGTCCCAAAGTGTCTCCATTTACCTAAATGTAGACTGTTCACTTTGTAACCCTTTCCAGCTTTGCGTAAATCAACAATTCTTGATCGTAGATCCTCTGAATGCTCTTTTTGGTGAGGCATGGCTCACATTAGTGTATTCTTCTTGTGCGGACCAAACTCCGTGGTTTTTAATCAGTCAAAGTAGCTCTAGTCTACACCTCCAAACTCATTTATTTAACAAGACTCCAGGTATGTTAGCATCCGACCCCAATTCGCTTTTTTGAGGTCATTAACTCAAGGATTCACATACTTTTTCCACTCGCATTATGAGGTTTTCATGGTTGTTTTCAATAAAAATTATTTTAGGCACATTATATTTGTCAATACTCTTGACATTTTATGACAAATTAATGCAGAAAAAAACTAAATTCCAACAGGTTCACATACTTTTTCTTGCCACTGTACATTTTTGCACTGTGTGCTGTTGTGTGTGTTTGTATTGGTACACTGCTGTCTAGCTAACAAAAAAAATCAATAGAAGAGGATCCAATTGTATTGATCTGTATTGTGTTTGCATGTGTCTATAGCTGGACCCCTGGGTCACACAGGACGGCACTGACCCCCTGCCTTTAGAGGAAGAACATTGCAGTGTGGTTGAGGTCACGGAAGAGGAGATTCAGAACTCAATCAAGTTTGTTCCCAGTCTGTCTGCTGTGGTAAGTGATTCTCTATAAAAAAAAATAAAAATACAAAAGCCATTAAAACTGGCTAGACATCAGGCAGCATTGTAATTGCTCATTATAATTTCATGACATTGATTTCTTGGTTGCACTAAATGGTGCTCACAATTAACTGTTGGCACACTATAAAAATATATAAAATACTGTAAATAGAAAATAATCGAATGCACTGGATCAAGTTATTTTATAAGACGCTCAATAATGTAGCAGAAGCCATGTTATTAAATTAAACCAAATGCAGGTGCAGTGATTTAATGTGATTGCATGAAGAAATACTTTATGTTGTAGGACATTGTGACTGGTTCTGCTCCACACAAAATATACACCAATCAGCCAAAACGTTAAAAACATTCAGGTTAAAGCCACTTAGGTTTTAGGTTTCAAAACAGCTCTGACCCCGTGAGGCATGGACTCCACAAGACCTCTGAAGGTGTGCTGTGATGTCTGGCACCAGGACATTAGCAGCAGATGCTTTGATCGCTGTAAGTTTCAAGGTCAGGGCCTCCATGGATTGAAGTTTTTTGTCCAGCATGTCCCAGGGATGCTCAGTCGGATTGAGATCTGAGACATTTGGATTAACAACCTTGAAGTCCTATTATAGCCAGCATATTTTTTTGCCAGTTTGTACTACCTTGGCTTTTCTGTGGGATTTCACCAGATGGACAAACCTTTGCTCCCTGGAGGCTTAGATGAGCTTTGGGTACCCATAATCCTGACACCAGTTTCCTGGTATATAACTGTTAGTCAATGTTTTTCAATTGACCTACTGCAATGTTATTGCTGATCATTGTATAATAATACTTCTACCATGGAAGAAGAGATGATGTAAGCTATCACTGGCTTAGAAAGACATGTTGCCCGTGATCACAAGTTGCTGCATACAGCTGCTAGACATTTGTCCATACAGTGTCCATATGGTCCGCTATGTTTGAGTCTAGATGTGTACAGTAGGTAAAGTGAAAAATTCAACTTAAGCTGAAGTTATAATATCACTGATGACATGCTACAGCAATGTATGGTGTGGGATGTACCTATGGCGAGACTGTAACACCGAACCTCTGTTCTTGCTCCTTTGGAAATCTTACCTTTTATCTTATCTTTAGTGATGTTTAGTGAGTATTTTTTGTGATTGTTTGAATCACAATTGTTAATAATTGCTTAAGACCAAAACCTATACAGTACTATAGCCATCTATCCATTGCTTTTTATCCATTTTTTGTTATGGTAAATAGATTCTGGTGAAGGCCATGCTGCGGAAGCGCTCTTTCGGGAATCCTTTCGAGTGCCCCAGCAGGAGGGAAGAAAGGTCCATGTCTGCTCCAGGCAGCCTGCTCATGTGAGTTCACCACAGCACATACTGTAGTTCTGCCCTTTCTTTCACTACTGGCTCTGACATCCACTCACTAACAAGGGCCTATTAAGGTGATCTGTTAAAATCAACCTGCAGCATACATTTATTTCTTCACTAGTAAGGATGGAATGGTATGAAAAAATGTGACTGTTACTGTATACTGTCTAGGATTGGACAGATGTGGGCTTTGGAGCCTAATTTATTATGTAATACTGTATTATGTAATGTTATGTAAATTATGTTTTTATAAAACATGAACATATCTTCTGCCTGATGTATCACTAATGGTGTATAAACAATCATCTGTCTGTCAGATAGATGAGCACAACAGTGGCGCTACGAACAGATGTGTATTCAATCCTCCCTCACAGTAAAAAACAGTTAATAACTCTAATTTAATATACTGTAGCAGTTTAAACTATGTAAAGTTAAAACTATAATGGGTTCAGAAATGACTTTGATGTTCAGACCTGTTTGGTGCTTATACTGGAAGATCGTGAGTGAATGTTCACACAATTACACTTTTTGACTATATAGCATACAGTTATAGAAGGGAAATGATTTAGGCACCCAGATAAGGTTCCTTTTGAGTCAAGGTTTTTTGCTTTCAAGGTTTCTTCTTTATGTTGTCTCAGTGGGTTTTTCCTTGTAAGTATCACCTCTGGCTTGCCCATTCAGGATACTTTTATACGAGGTGGCTCAGGTGTTTACGGCTCTGAGTTGCTGATCAGAGGTTCGAGGGTTTGAGCCCCACCATCGCCAGGTTGCCACTGGTGGGCCCTTGGTCAAGAACCAAGTACCAGTAACTTGCTGAACCTGTACCAGTAACTTGCAGATCGAATGATCTGAAGTGTGGCGTGTCCAACCAAAAAAACAATAATAAAAAAATCTGTTAGGTTGCTATGTGATAATGATGTTGTTAAATGTGCCTTTCCTCTCATTCCCAAACCCCTTCTCTCTCCTTGGATAATTATAAGCCCCTCACTTTACCATTTGAAGAGCTGTACAGGAGGGCCACTCTAATAACCTCCCATTACCTTAACCTCAACTTGCTTACATGTGTTACCATGGTAGCATTCTTGACATTTACCGCTGGTCTATTCTTCTTTAGCATTTCACGTTGACAATGCAGAGTGCTCTCAGAGCCCTTCCTGAGTTCATTTCCCCTCATGGTGCCCTACAGAAGCAATCCTGACTCATGGTGTGTCAATTATTTATGTCACTTCATTTTTTTTCTCTTTTTTCCAGTGGGCTATTTTTCTAGCCAAGGTTTTGTTTTTAACAAGGCATGAGAGAAGCAGGCCTGTGAATGGATGTCTGGTGAGAATAAACTCAGTACATGTCAGGTCCTCTGTATTTCCTGTCTTCCTTGTTAAGATCACATCTGATGCCCACTCAAACTCACTTCATTTCTTGCTCATACATTGTCTTGCTATCTCATTGAGTCTGTGTTCAAAATGACATTCCTGTAGTATATCCTAGTGGCAACATGGTGGCTTAGTGGTTAGCACTGTCACCTAGCACTTCAGGGTCCGGGTTCGATTCCTGCCTCGGGGTCTGTGTGCGTGCAGCTTACATGTTTAAGCTTGGTGGGTTTCCCCCGGGTGCTCTGGGTTCCTCCCACAGTCCAAAGACATGATAATTAGGCTAACTGACATTCCCAAATTGCCGGTAGTGTATAAATGCGCATGTGAATGTTGACACGCCACGGACATAACATGGGAATAAATACAATGGTAATCACCATGGTCCTCATGGGTCCTAGTTGAAGTGCAGAGGTTCCCAGATGGATGGATGAACGGATTATACAGTATATACCTAGCTGTAGTGTATTACCTATACAACACTTAGTTAGTGGTATGCAGTATAATTCAATTGTGGATGAGGTACTTTCATATTTACCTTAGACAGTTCTGTGCAGACTTTTATTTTCTCCCATTCACAGTGTTAACTGTTTTTAAGCTCAAAATAATCCACTGAGACAGCTGAACATATTTTCAAGGCAGGAAAGTTTGACCTTTTGCACAGCTAGCATAACTAAGTCCTCTTTTCTTAGTCCTGGAGCCTAAGCTGTCAAAGCTAATAATTTAAGGGAAAAGATTTATTTTATGGTTAGGTTTATCCAATTTATCTAGACCACATCTGTCACGCAAATAAACAAAACTATCAGTGTTGCTAATCCTGGATGATTAGCATTAATGTGTTGGCATAGATGAGGAAACTAGCAACTAGCCATTAGTCATTAAATGCTTAGCTGCTTTCATCACAGTATTTTATTTACAATCAATTTTATTTACAATAACAAAGTAATTTGACTAATATATTGTGGAATATTTAAGCAATATAAAAGAGGAAGTGCAGTTGTGCTGATTATCTTCGGCCGTATCACAGCCATGCACGACCTCGAGTGTAATATTGGTTTAGACAACAGTTCTACAAATGCTATTTATTATAAACAGATTGTAATTAGTTTGGTGATTTAACCATTTATTTTGCTTCGTCAACACATACAGTATGGCTGGAAGAACTAACTAACCGTGACTGGCAGAGCTGGCGGCCGACAATTAGCGACCGACATTTAACGTACTTAACGGGTGGAAGTAACTAATACAGTCCTGAGAAACTACTACACTACTTTACTGCTATATATTTCCACTTATTCCGCTCTAGAATATTAGCTAGCTTCTGATTTCTGGGGTTGAGTCACAAATAGTGTTAAATGGAATGCTAGTGTGCTTAAGTTAGCGATGAACAGAACAACACAGGTGGTTCAGAGGTAATTGGGAATGATGTACAGTGGAACCTTGGATTACGAGCATAATTCATTCTGGAAGCAGCTCGTATTTCAAAACACGCGTAAACCAAATTGAATGTTCCCATAAGAAATAATGGAAACTCAAATTATTCGTTCCACAGCCCAAAAAAATAAATACATAAAAATAATTAATACAAAATATAAAGTAAAAATAAAACAAAATAACCTGCACTTTACCTTTAAAAAAAGTAAAAATAAATCCCGACGGATAAGTGTTTCCGTTTGTGCGCGCAGGCGCTGTGTGTGTGTGTGTGTGTGTGTGTGTGTGTGTGTGTGTGTGTGTGAAGCTAAAGTAAGGGGAGAGAAGGAATCAGACCCCCGCTCTCCCTCTTCTCATCTTACACAGTAAACCTTCCTCCTCTCTTATTTGAGTTTCACAAACACACACACACACATTAACGGAAAGACTGTTTTAACGTAAAAATTAACAGGGAACATCGCTAATAAGTCTCGCATGAGTGCATACTGACGGAATCACTGCTGTAAAGTAAAAAAATATAAAACTGCACTTTACCTTTAAAAAGAATCGTGACAGAGCAGTGTTTCTGTGTAGAGCAGTGTGTGTGTGTGTGTGTGTGAGCACGAATGGAGGGGTTTGTGTGTGTAAAGAGGCACGGTGTCCAATGACGCACAAGCACACAGACACAAACGGCAGGGTGAAACAGAGAAGGAGAGAGAAAATGGATTTT
>JAOTRS010117826.1:0-16555 GCA_028565755.1 Dinotopterus cunningtoni
AATTGCTGTTCAAATCTCTAAGGTCATTCGTAAACAGTACCAGATTTACAGTTTATTTACTCTGTAATGTACATTGCTTCCGAAGACAGCAGATTTTCCATGGCAGCTGTCACCACTGAGTCATAACTATTTCATTAAGGAGAAGCTTACAAAAAAATCTTTAGACGTTCTGTTTTATAAAAACAACACAAGGCAAAATTGGCTCTGCAATATCAGTTACACATGGGCAACAGACTAGAGCCAACATAGCTTATAATACCGTACATCACAACTACGAACTGAATGTCTACTTAAGCCCATGATCATAGACTAACTAATGAATTCTTAAGGTTTAACAGAAATAGAAAGTCTTGCTTGCAGGAATTAGGTACATCACCATCCTAGTGACTACAAATCAATATGAATACTTGAACAGATATGAATTAAGGTTCATGCTTTGTTGTTTTTTTTTGAAAGTCAACAACAACGTGTAATCCCAAATTGTGTGATCACACTTTATTGGCTACCCGAGGTGATAAACAGGATTTAACATTCATGATCATGCAGTTTCCTGTTTCTTATAAAAGCTACTAGGCTATGGTCACATTGCCAGCCTGAAGTGACTTAATTCAGATTTTTACTCTAATGTAAACACAGCAAAGCTTTATTTATTGCTGCTTGAAAGCACAATTCAGATTTTTCTTTCATATTAGATCTGAATCACTTTTGTTTGTGGTATATATACCCTATAAGCTCTAAACTAAAATAACTAAAGTGACTTTCTTCCTTCTTCTGGCTGGACCTCAACAAATGCAGCCAACTTACTGCTGGCCATTCTACAAAGCCAAAACTCCAAGCATACAGTATTTTTCTGCTAAAATCCAATCCTTTGTTTGAAATGGAGTACTTGCACAAATATGATGTGTTTTACCCCAGATAACATGAGCAAAGAGTTGAGCTGTCATAAATTTCGTTTCATTCCCTGGTCCGGTTAATGTGTCCCTTGCAATGGGCTGGTGTCCTATCCAGGGAGTATTTCCCAGATCAACTGATCAAGAAAAGTGCTAACTGCACATAAATGGATAGATGGATGGATGAATGGATGGATGGATCATTACATGTCCAAGCTGGTCTGATAAGAGATCTCCATGCGGTGTTTTTTTCCACCCAAGATAGTTACATCAAGTCAAGTTTTTCATTCAAGCACCTTTCACTTTTATTACAGCAAACAATGTAGCATCCAGTTCATCTTGGAAAATGATTCCTCATGCTCACAGAGCCACGCTTTCACACGTATGCCCGTGCCATCAGGGAAGAAAAACTCCATCAGTGTGATTCAGTACGTTCAGGTTGTCGGCTGACTTCATTTTATTGCCCCATTGCGAAATCTAGACCTGAGCAACTGAAGCAACCCCAGATCATCACACTTCCTCCAGAGGCTTTAAACAAGCCACTATTGGACATGATGCATTACTTCATACTCTTGCCTTCTTACCCTGAGACACCCATCGCTCGGGGATAATGTCAATCTGAACTCATCAGACCACAGGACCTTTTTTCAGTCTAGTGTTTAGAGCCATGTTAACCACCAATGGAAAACAAGTGGACTTACAGCTGTTTAGTCTGTAGAGTTTTCATCACATTATGTGCGTATGGAATTGCTTCTACGTTAACTATCACATAACTCTAGTTTTTACTGTTGATTTTTTTACCAATCACATTTCTTCTATAAAGTTGATAGTTTAGCACTATCCTTCCAGGTTTTTTGCCTGGCCAAAAAACAGGGTCATTTTTTTTTTTTTTTTATTACTGTAAAGTAAAATCCTTTTCTTCTCAGCTTAGGAAGTTGGTGTCAGAGCTCAGGGTCAGCTATGGTACAGCACCCCTGGAGCAGACTAGGTTAAAGGCCTTGCTCAAGAGTCCAACAGTGACAGCTTGGTGGAGCTGGGGCTTGAAATACAGTACCAACCTTCTGGGAACCTTCCATAACTCAGAGTCCTAACCTACTGAGCTACTATTTCTACCAAAAGAATAAATTCACAATCAACATTTAGCTAGTAAAAACAAATCCCCATCAATCATGCACAGCCAACAGACGTGTGCTATATACAAAAAAATCCGTTAGGTCTGCACTTCTTGAAGATGCGTTAATGTTCATTGTATTTTGCACAACATTGCAACATCTTGTGGCCTAAAATAAAATGAATATTCTTAAAGGTTTTCTTTGGGGGTGAAAAATATACAGTTAACAATAAACCTGTTTGATGCATGAGTACTGTATGTGTCGAAAAAGTACTTAAGGTGATGGGTGTAACATAATGCTGTAAGGAGTAATCCATTTCCAAGGTTCACCCTGATGAGGTTTCGTTTTGAGGTGGGAGTCATTACAGCGAAGTGTGTTGCTAAATGACTGCGGTCTACGAGAGAGTCATCAGCTCGCAGTCATATTCAGGACACTGGGAATACGCAGTATACAATATTACACATCAGTTCTACAATTATAAAAGTTTTAATAGCATCTCATTTTCAATTCGACTTTATAAGCCTGTTTAATTTCTGAATAGCACGGCTAAGCATTGGGAGGCATAACAATTTCATAATACACTATAAGTGATGATGCAAATACTTGTTGTAATGTGCTAATATCGCTGCCTGGCGATGGCCATCTAATGTGAGCTAAATTGCATTTCGCGGCTCCAGCCAGACCTGCCACCAACCTGTGATGGTTTCTCACTGTAACAGCCATGTTTAATGGGTTTACTACCGGAAGATTTGATTTAAAAAGAAACATATCAAGGAAATACCACTATCACCATCTACAGCTTATAAAGTGCTACTACACCAAATGCATACTATACTGTATAATGTATATGGTTTAAGTCCAGTAGGCATTTGGTGTAGAAGCACATTGTACTTATCTCCTCCACATCCAGAGCTCATTCTTGTTACACCTACAGTACAATGCATTCATTCAAGATCAGTTGGTTCCTGGAAAGAAAAAAAAAAAACATCGTCCAAATTAAAGATTGTAAAAGTTAAATAATAAATAAAATGTAAGGCATTATTCAGAATAAGCAGCTAATAAGTAGAGAAACAAGTTAAAGCCTTTAACAGAAACAAGTAGAGATATTTACATGAGGTGCATTACTGCTGTCTTTCTTTTTTAGAAAGCTTGTTGGGGTGAATACCATTTGGTCAAGACTAGGAGTGGGATCCCATAAGACGATAAAACAAAAACACTCTCGCTCAAGCTGGCAAGACTGAGGGACTGAACAAATACCATGTTCATTAACATGAATGCAAAGAACTTACAGCTTCCACTGAGCCTTAGTAACCGCCTGGTTAGGGTTAAAATTTTGTAAAAGTCTTGAAATCGTTTCTCCTACAGTCCGGGTACTCCGGTTTCCTTGTACAGTCCAAATGCATGTGGATTAGGCTAACTGGCGTTCCCAAATTGCCTGTAGTGCATGTATGTGTGTGTGCCCTGTGATGGAGTACCCTGTCTCGTGCCCTAAGAGTGAGTGAGTAAATGAGGCAGATTAAACAAAAGAAATGGGAACAAATGTTTTACTGTGACAGGCTACAAAGACCCTAAAGATGATTTAAAATCTGGCCTAAGCAGCGACCTCATTTCCCCTCTCGTCCGTTTCAACCACTCAGCATTCAGCGCCATCAGTATACCAATCACTGGCCTGATCATCTGTCATCATCTGCACCTGTTTCTAACTGGTTCATATCTTGAGTTAGATGCATGAATGATTCATAGGTCACTGTGGTTCACTCTCACTCACTGATTGTGTGTACCGCTTGTCATGGAAGACCTGGAGTCTATCTAAGGAGACTTAGGGAACAAGGCGGGTACACCCTGGAGAGGCTGCTGATCCATCACAGGATACATAAACACACACTACAAGCAATTTGGGGATGCCAATTAGCCTAATCTGCATGTCTTTGAACTGTGTGAGTAAACTGGAGTACCCGGAGGAAACCCACCAAGCACGGGGAGAACATGCAAACACCATGCACACAGAGACGAGAATCGAACCTGGCCAGGAATCAAACCCGGATGCTGGAGGTGCAAGGCAACGGTGCTAAGAACTACACCACCCCGCCGCCCTCACTGCGTGGCTTATTAAACAAAACACATTCCTCTGTCAAAGTCAGACAAAGTCTGGGTCTTCGAAAGCAAAATATGAAGAATTAAAGGATTTTTGAACAGGACTTTTTTATACAGTATATAAAAACGAAGATACTTTCTATTCATGCCTTGCATTCAGGTTTAAATATGAATAGATATACCTTATATATTTGAGCACTAAATAGGTAGTACAAATAGTGCAAAAGACCATAACAATAAAACAATAATGTCACCATCATCACATTTACTCCTTATTCAATCAACCACTTCTAGCAGACTGATACTGCAAAAAAGGGTATTTATTTAGAGAGATCTTCTTACATATACGAAGATAAACATTTTTTCAGACATACTTACTTTAGAAATCAGAATTCTGGGACTGAGTGTGCTTCAATCAGGCTGTCTGAAAGAGCATCGTATTGCACATAAATCCACAAACAGCCCTGATTTTGGATACTGAGATAGGAAACATATGGATGTATTCACGTCCAGGACCAAGGCACGGATAAATAACAGGACGATGGGAAAAAAAAAACACTATGTTAAAAAAGACCAAATATCTAATCATCAGATTACTTTTTGAACGGCTTTAAAAACGGATTTAAGATTTAAATCTGTAATTTTACTTAGGAATAAGGTTTAAATCCATTATCCACTTTAAGAGATATGAGCCATGCTACTTGGCTTGCCAACTTTTAAACATCACCAGCACTTATGGATTCTTCAAAATGGGAAATAAATGTGTATGAAGCATGGAGGGAGAATTGTAAACAGTTCCCTGCAGATTATGAAGATAAACTGCGAGACTGTGATCCTGCGAAACCTGCAGGACCCAATAAAAAGAAAAAAAAAACTTATGGAACCAGACAAGGTTTACTCTCATGAGCTGGCAGTCAGATATAAAGCTCATAAGACGAGGAAGAGCCACTTATTCCTTTATATTTTGTGAAGTAGATCCTACTATGTAGGGAGTCGGACTGACCAAAATACCTTGCAGGGTTGGAAAGGAGGCGTAAGTGTAAAAAACTTGGGATAATATAAAAATGGGATAATAATGAACAGAAAATAGGAAATTCTAAAACAAAAAAGCAGTTTTTGTATAATTTGCATGTAACATAGACAAGCAGGAATGTCATACAACAAATAATCAATACATGGGGCGTTCATGTCTAACTGGAACGTTTGATTGTGCAAAATAATGGAACACACTTATGAGAGTTAAAAATCCTCTTTATTTCTCTTATATAATCCCCTGATACACTAATGAACTCAGTCCAGCAGTTCTCTAGTGCTTGGATACCATCAAAGCATTTCACTTTTAAGCATTTGGCAGATGCCCTTATCCAGAGAGACTTACATTTTCATCTCATTATACATCTGAGCAGTTTTAGGGTTAAGGGCCTTGCTCAAGGGCCCAACAGGGACAACTTGGTGGTCGTGGGATTTAATCCTGGGACCTTCCAAACCATAGTCCAATGGCTCAACCACTGAGCTACTACTGTACTGCCATAGAGAGTTTCCACAGAATGCCTGCTTTAATTCTGAAACGCTGGCCTCCCAGGAACTCCTGTAATGGTCCAAACAATGTAGAAATGCTTTGGAGTAAGGTCAGGACTGTATGGAGATATGGAGATTAACTCCAAGCTGAGTTCCTCTAATGTGCAAGTGGTGTTCATGTATATAAAGTTTCCACAGACAGATTAGTCTCTTCCAAGTCAAAAAATCTGTCGCTTTTCAAAGATCAGACATTCAACTTACTGAATGTTCTCAGGAACGACTGTAGTGGGCTTTGAGCCAAACATCATTCACGGACATACGGCCGTCTTTAAAACGTTTGCGCCGTTCAAATGTTTTACTGCGGCTAAGAGTCTCATCACCGTACTGCGCTCCAAGTCTTTTGTAAATGTCAATCGTTTTATGCATTCGTTCACAAAAAAATTCCCGCTTGCTTGAACACCCCTTGTAGCATACAAATCTCACGGTGTAGGATGTCTGCCTGTTCCCTCATCCCTAGCTATGAACTGTGATTCAAATGACATGGGGGCTCTCCAAGTTACAGAATCTTCTTCATAAATAAAACAATACTCCTCATACCTTAAGGACAGCTGCAGAAAGTACAATTTGTACCATACTTCCTGGACAACTCGGCGAGTCCTGGAACTGCCACTGCCGTTCAGCATGATAAGACGACACTAATATCATAGTCTCAGGGTTTGCAGGAAACCACATATGAGAAGAAGTGTTTCCGGACACACAAACGCATGTAACGCACCGATGGACAGCTTATTCCAACTGAAAAAAAGGGAGTAAAAAAAAAAAAAAAAAAAAAGACAGACAGACGGACACAGTGTGAAAAACTGCTAGCCTTTTCGGGAACCAGGACAACGCTGATTACTTGGCCTCATCAAGGCCGTGTCCTGCTGAAAAACGCACAGCATGCATGGATAATAACTCTGTCTGATGCAGTGGAATTGGAAGAGATGACCTTTTAAGAGCCATGCTTACCACCTCACTGATGGACTTTTCATTATTAACGAAGACAAGCTACAGCAGAGACAGAGAAACCGAGACAAAGGAGAGGTGTAAAGCTCTGTAATAAAGAGTGATTAATGAGATTCCACCCACTGAGACTTAGATGCTACATTACTGAATCAAAAATCTGTCGCCATTCTTTTATTTAATGACCTCACTAAAAGTGCCACAAATAAATGAATTTATTTATTTGATTACAAAACCAGATGATGTTAATATAAAGAGGATGTAAAGTAGGAACAGTGCAGGTTAACAGATTTTTTTTTATATCAAGCATGGGGAAGCAGTCTCGCAAATTTTATATCCAATTTAAGGATTAGGTGACAACCTGAACAAACTGGCATTAACTACCTGGAGTAGACAAGATCGTGAATGTAAAGCATGAAACAGGATCATACCTGTAAAGCAGAATAAAGTGAAACATCTTAGTAAAAACTAAAAGAACAGAGAGTATAGTGTACCTCGCAATGTTCAGGAGTGTTCAGATGTGTTGGGGATTGGAGCACCCAGTGCCCATGCTTGTAGTTTATTCTGCAGTGCGATCTATCACAGCTTTCCACTTAGACCTGAAAGGTGACTGGGATAAACTAGTGAACTCTTTTCCTGGTTCAAGTTCAAGTTATTGTCATTTTAACCATGTACCCAGTACACATACTGTACTGTGTACAGTACACAGGGGTACCTCAGTGGTTAAGTGGTTGGGCTACAGTTTGGAAGGTGCCAGGTTTAAACCCCAAGTTCCTGTTGAACCCTTGAGCAAGGCACTTAACCTTTAACTGCTCAGCTGTATAATGAGATAAAAATGTACAGTAAGTCACCCTGGATAAGGGCCGTCTTGCAAATGCCTAAATGTAAGTGTACACAATGAAACGAAACAACATTCCTCCAGGACCAAGGTGCTACTGTATATACATACAACATAAATTAACACAATAAATTAACAAAGCTAAATAATTTGCATTACAGACAATGACTAACACTAACAATAAGTCACATATTAAAACCTAATGATTAAACCAAAAAAATACACAATGAAGCTTTGCATTTAAAGTAATATATAGCGCATTTACTATGCCTGGTCTAAGGACTCACAAGTGCATCACTATCTCCCTCCCGCTACGATTTCAGCACTGGGTTGGAAATCATGTATGAAAACAAAATTACGGCAGCCGTCGAGCTGGCAATAGACTTTTGCAGAAGGCACTTGGTTGTATTGGTTTTCTACTCGCCTCTTAATTTCACACTATGTCACACCGCTACGCACGACCTTCCAGCGCGATATATGAACCGCTCGATGCCTGCGCTGAAAAGCGCTCCCTCCATAGAGCTCAGATCAGAACAACAGAAAGCGTGTATACAGTATAAACCGTTCTATAATGTGGGTTCCATTCCAGTCGATGTTGATGATGAGTATATGAATACTCGAATATATTAAGGGAAAGCGTGTTAGAATATCGCACAAACATTTTTTGCATTCTATGCTTCATTTAGCTTAATAAGTGGAGCGGTGGCTCAGGCGGCTAAGGCTCTAGGTTGTTGATTTTTGTCGATCCGAGAACTCAGTTCTGTGTTCATGAACTCAGTTCTGTGTTCAAAACAATCTGCCAGGTTTGTTTATTCTGCTTTTTCTCTGCTTTTCTGCTAGAGTTTGAAATTATTTTTTTTTGGTACGTGTACTTTGATATAAGTGTAAAAGTCGCACATGAATCTGATATATTTACATCAGCCACAATATGAAAGCCCAGTTTGTGCTCTACATAAATAAGGGGAAATGTATTAGCTACTATATTGGTAAAGATTTTAAATTTACACAAATTTAAAAAGAGAGCTGAATCACTGCAGGTCTTTAGAAAAGCCTCAGACCCCTAAGGGTTATTAATACCCAGCCAATGCATGCAGAGCCGGTCCCAAGCCCGGGTGGAAAAATGGGGCGGACGTGTCAGAAGGGGCATCCAGTGTAAAACCTGTACCAAGTTGTGTGTGGATAGGATGGTCTGCTGTGGCGACCCCTCAATGGGAGCAGCTAAAAGTTTACTTTATTGCTTCACTTAGCTCGAAAATTGTCCTAATGTTGCCAAATTGACCATTTTTCGTCCGCATTTGCAATTGAGCGTTCCTTGGTTTTAAAATAATGACTAAAAACCATTAGAGTTAGCAAGAACTATTTTAATAGATATTAAAAAATAATAATATTTAAAATAGTTCCTTCATTGAAATAATAAAAACTAAATCAAAATTTTTAAAAAGTTACAGATTACTTATGATTTTAATTAAATTATTTCTTCAAATATGACGATATTATGTTTTTCTACTGTTTAGCCAGGTCCTTTTATGTCCAATTATGTGTCAAAATGAGGAAATTTTACACCCAGTAGTGTATATAATCAGTCATAATTCCTACATCATTAGCGTTATCAGCCTATATACTCTACCAGTTAAAAGTTCTACTTCTACTGTACTTTGTCAAGTGCTTTTGCAAAACCCATCAAGCACCATGATGAAACTGGCTCTCATGAAGACCTTCCCAGGAAAGCAAGACCAAGACATACCTCTGCTGCAGAGGAGAAGTTCATTTAGAGTCACCAGCCTCAGAAATCACCAATTAACAACCAGCAGCTCTGATTAAAGCCGCCATGAAGATTTACAGAGCATGAGTAGCAGACACGTCTCTATATCAACTGTTTAAAGATTATTGTATATCATTGTTTTACAGTGGAGAAAGAAATAAAAATCAGGAAAGACCCTGGAATTAGAAGGAGTGTCCAAACTTTTACCGGTACTGTACGTCGAAACACACATTATTCATATGGAGACGCTTTCTCTTTTTCTCTCATCAACACATACTGTAGGAGAGACAGTAATAGATACAGGGCTCATTGGGATCTTGATCCTGCAAAGAGGGTCAAATGCATACCACAGTACAAAATGACATCATACTGTATGTTGCGGGTCACTTGTCAATGGGACGAATCAATTTTGAGTTGCAGGACGAAGCTCTTTTAGTACCACACTGAGTAGTGAAACCATCCTTTATGTTTTTCTACTGTTTTACTAATGTGAAATATACCCCAATTTATAGAAGAACTCATATACAGTAAGTTTATCATATAAAGCACTTTTACAGTAAGTCTACTGTACTTTGTTTATGAATAAGTCTTAATGTTGCTTTAACTTTGACATGAAGACAAGTTAGTGTAAGAATCAAAGAGAGCTTGTTTCCTTTTTGGAACCTGAACAGCCACGTGTCCGGTTGTGTTGCCAGGTTGACGCGGAATCAAGCTCCATTCAACCTTCTAGCTACACTGTTATATCTTATGCATAGGTTGATTTTTTTTTTTGTTTTATATCCATGGCTTGTGTAGTTGCATTCCAATTCAATCTGTGTCTTAAAATGTGCTTGGTCACATGCAATTACCTTAACATTCTCTACATGAAATCTTTTCCTTACTGTAAATATTACAGTACAGTACAACACATTTTGGGATGTTGGTTTGACAACGGGTACAGTATATTCTCATCCATTCCTAAAGGAAACATTATTACAGAGTTGGACAGGATCGCCATGTTAAAGCTGTCAAGTGTAATAAATCTCCAGACATGAGAGCTTGTCTACTGGGACTCTATCTCTGAAAAAAATATGAGAGATTAATACAAAACAAATAAAACAAAGCAAAGCTGCATTTAAATACATCAAGTACTTTTCAAAATCTCTAGCTGCTAGTTCTTTCCAGCTGTGTCGCGAAGGATTTATTTTTAAATCCCTAAACCGACAACATGCTCCCATGCTCCCGCTAGACAATGACTTAATTTATATATACAACGTACACTTCATTTTGTTTTGACTTCCCCTTTTCAATTAAGACCAACTTTTCATTTGTGCCGTTTTTAAAAGCACAGGAAGTGTGATAACGCGAGCAAAAGAAGTGCAGAAAACTGTCACTGTGCTGTCCGCGATTAAAGTTGTGGACGAAGCTTTCATAGAATACATTCACACTAAAGCCACATTGTTCAATACTGTTTGTTTTTGGGTTTTTTTGGTCAGATTGAATTTGAATGTCATGACAGTTCTCATTCGTAATTAGAAGTGTCCTCTGAAATGCCACACATTGAAAAGGCACTCCACTGACTACTTTCTCCACTATGCCATCCTGCCAGTGTGGACTGATGAGCCAGTCCCCTACTCATGCACAGAGGTAAAAATATATTGCCAATGTATCTATCCCAGGACTACATAGAAAAGTGACTCAGATACGATCTAAAAAAAAATATCAGATTGGTCCGTTCATACAGCCCTGAAAAAAAAATCTGATCTGTGACACATTAGGGTCAAAAATTGGATGTGAATATGAATATAGTCTTAGACACAACGCTGAGTCTGAACTGACAATATGCCAGTGTTTCAGCTTAAGAAACTTTGGTGTCGATTCTGCTTGAAGGATCACCACATCACTGTGGACAAGTTTTGACAGTGAAGAAGTGGACAAGTCATGTAGAACAAGTCTACAGCTACATAATCTAGACCTATTTACAGTATGGTCGTTGAAGACACAAGGGAGAGAAGGATTCTTGCTAAGCTGTGCTTTAACTAGAGCTGAGCTGTAAGATCTTGCATGGGTATACTTTTAGTTTGTGTGCATCCTTAAGGGGCAGTTCTGAAAAGCACCATCCACTCCCAACCATCTAGGGCTGTCACAGTGGTGCCAAATGCTGGGATATACTGTAAGAATCATCATGAAGCCTTCTTCCTTTGCTTACTGTACAGAAAAAAAAAATGGAAGTGTCCCAGTCACAGTATCTGCTCTCTGAGAATGCCTGGCCGAGAAGCAGCCTAGTTGCAGTCAAACCTTATCCTACCAATGGTTGCCATGGGTTCACCTGACCCATCCACTAATCCTGGGGATAAATAAGGTAAATTCCCAAGGGCTACCAAAAACATAAACCTTATGAAAGGAACACCCTGTGGAGAACCTCCCTGGGCCATTGGTGGCTTCCCAAGACGAGGAAGAACACTTAAACATTTTGCACTGCAGCAAACATGAGCTAAAACCTCTCAGGCACACCTAAGCAATAAAGCAATAAACAGTACTTCAGCACAGCAGCCAGAAATCGTCATACTGATTCACTCAGACCACCCAATTTAAAAAGGACTCACCTAATCACTAGTGCAAATGAGCTACACAGTGAAATGCGTTAACATGTGGGTCTTTCTAATCTAGTGCTCGGCCATTTAAATAAACTTTACCACCACTTACCAGACTTACTTCTACTGGCCAAGTAACCAATGTTATGTATTCAGGGGCTGTGCTTCATCCTACAAAATGATCATTTTGAAAAAAATTTTACATTCAAGCTCATCCACAGACAGGCCAAAGTGTAGCCAATTTCTTTAAAGAGGTAATGTTTGTCTCTGCATGTGTAGTTCATACTGTAGGAGGCAATTCATGTACCCGCTTCCATTGCAAGTAGGCTGTCAGATGCCAGAAATGCAAGTCCTCCGGAGTTAACCGTGAACCGAGCAGCCAGATTCTACATCTATTTCCTTCTAATTTAAAAAGTGGCACTAAATTAATAAAGTAAACAGCTCTGCTCTCCTAAAACCCCCTAAATCATGTGTCCTCATTCCCCACACAATCTACCTGACTTGTCGCCTCTCATATTGAGAACATCAACTTGATTTTTAAAAGCTGAATCTTTAGGCCAAATACAGTGTACATGGTTATACTGTAGTGATGGATTGGAAAGCTTCCTTCAGCAACTGGGGGAGAATGTGTCATTGTGTCATTGGAGCTTGTATATTAATCAATTCATATCTGTTGGTGACTACACAGATCTGTCAACAAAAACTAAAAGCAACTGCCATTTCAAGGTGAAGATTAAGCGCATCATTACCCACACTACACAAAATGAAAAAAAAATATCTAGGTTTTAAAATGTCAGTATGGGTTAGTGTATTAGGAGAGCTTTAAAAACAATAATTTTGCAACACTTTTAAAGACGGATCTCAAAATGTGCAATTGCTGCATGGAAACTTATACCATGGTTAAATATCAAGAAGCTTTAAAATCATCTGATTGTAGCAAGTCTCAGTATTAGGCAAGCACAACCTCAGAAGAACAACAACATGTGACTTTTTTCCATTGTGCCATTGTATTTTTTTAAAAACGTAGCCAGAAAGAAATTTATTAGGTATTTTTGGACGTCCTGAGTGTAAAGCTCTAACTTTTTTCACCATGGGGAATAGTGATATTTGGTCAAGTGATATAAGTGGGCCACATGGTGGCGCAACGCTTAGAACTGTGGCTCCGCGCCTCAAGGGGCGAGGGTTCGATTCCCGTCTAGTGTTCTCTCCGTGCTTGTACTCCGGTTTCCTCCCACATGCATTGTAGACTAATCAGCGTTCCAAATTGCCGGTAGTGTCCAGGTGTCCCCCGTCTCCTGCCCTGAGTCCCCTGGGATAGGTTCCAGGCTACCTGCGACCCTGTATAGGATAAGCGGTGTAGTGGGTAAGAGAGTGTATAAAACACCTGCAGTGGTTTGGGCAAAATAATCAGCTTCACGATGTTAAAAGGAACTCTTTCTATTTTAACAGTTTTTTTTCATCTTTCATCACTTAGTGTTTCAACATCATCGGTTCTCTCTCTGTATGTGATCATTTCCCCACCCTACCTTGGAGCTACCCTGGAGCATTTACATAGGTGTGTGTCAACACATTGCCAAGAGGGGAAAGACATAAGCAATGGTCGTAGAGAAGCAACTGTTGCTGTGCATCAATCTGGAACAGTGAGAAAGATTATACACAGATGGAAAGTATTCTAGACAGTTGCCAATTGTCCTAAAGGTGGATGTCCCTTAGAAGTGTACCTTATAGCACAGTGAAATAATTTTTTGCATATCCCAGTTAGAAATCTGGGGTCAAAACGCAGGGTCAGCCAGGAAACAGCACCCCTGGAGCAGATAAGGTTAAGGGCCTTGCTCAAGGATTGTGGCAGCTTGGCGGTGCTGGGGCCTAAAGCCCTGCCGCCCCAATCAGTAACTTTGATTGTGTAAAGCTGCTTTGTGACAACGACCATTACAGACTAAACAAACAAAAATAAATTGAATAAACCCAGTAACCCAGAGCCTTAATTGATCAAGCCACCACTGCACACCAAATGTTAAAGTCAATGACAGCAAAACTAGAAGAAGACCTCTTCTGTCTACAAAAAACACTAAAGCATGACCTATAACAAACAACCCACTAAACAAGCCACAAACCACCATCTAAACAAACCACAAGACTTCTGAACCAATGTCCTATGGACAAATGAGACCAAAGTGGAGTTGTTTAGGGCCAATGCCCAAATGCCATGTTTGGCGAAAACTGAACAGCATTTCAGCAGAAACACCTCATACCCAGTGTCGTGCACTGTGGTGGAGGGGTGATGATTTAGGCAAGTTTTGCAGCCACCGAACCTGGGCACCGTGCAGTCATTGAGTCGACCGTGATCTCTAAGTGTATACCAGAGTATTCTAGAGGCAAATGTGAGGCCATATGTTCGACAGCTGAAGGTTGTTTGAAATTGGGTCATGCAACAGAAAAGTTATCCGAAGCACACCGGTAAATCTATGAATGGCTGGAAAAATGAAAGAATCAAGACCTCAACTTAACTGGAATGTTGTGGCAGGACCTTAAGAAATTTGTGTTTAAAACCCCAAAACCTCCATGAATTGAATACAGGTTTACATAAGAATGGACCAAAATTCCTCCACAATATTGTGAAAGACTGATAAAGTCATACAGGAAACGATTACCTCAAGTTATTGATTCATGAGGGGTACTTCAGAAGAATGCTCACATATCTTTTTTTAACTCACTCATCTTCTATACCGCTTTATCCTGTATTCAGGGTCGCAGGGACCTGGAGCCTATCCCAGGAGGCTTAGGGCACAAAGGCAGGGTACACCCTGGACAGGGTGCGAAGTCATCGCAGGGCACACACACATACTGTACACACACTCATTATATCTTTTTTCTTTTTGGCCTAATTTTTTGTTAAAATAAATAACAGCACAGTGAAAAAAGGTATATGTTGCTGTTCCTCTGAGGTTGCATTTGCCTAAGACTGAGACCTGCTCACATTAGATGATTTTCTTATGTTTTTATACAAACAAAAAAAAAAGAAATAAAGAGAGTGGGGTATTAACTTTTGTTTCAATCATGTTGCTTTCATGAAATTCATCTTCATTCTACAATAAAGAACATGTGTTGTAGCATATACTAATATGTCTTCCAGGGCTTTGCTAATAGCAGCGCAGTTTAGAAGGGGTTGACCTGAAGTTAATCTGAAACTGCCTATTTAGTACAGTATGTGCATTTTAATGCATAGCAAGATTACTATAAATTTCTTTGTTGCTCCCAAGTCTTAACGTATGACAAAGGAAAAAAAGATGAAGCAAAGAAGCTGTCACAGGTAATAGAAACTGCTTTTGGTGCAATTATGATGCAATATATGAAGATGGAGGATCACTTTCTCCAGGTAAGGTAGTGGGCTTCAGCCTTGAAATTTCTACCTTAAGTAGTTGATTTTTTATTGCTTACAATCTGGAGATTTGGCAGGTGGGAGGATGCTGAATCCCAGTGGCATAGATTTAGGTTCAATTGACTTTAGTAACTGACTGACTGCACAAAAGAAGGTTTTATTTTTGGATGCTGCAACTACAACGCTTTTCCTGTTATTGAAAGAAATGGAAGTGCTGATTTTCAACACAAAGCGCATAATATGTAGAGGAAATTGTGAAGATGCATTACATGGCTACATAATACACAAGTACTTGTGGTGATGAGGATAGACATTCTGGAAGTTGGTGTGGAGGTTGAATTCCATTAGTGCGTCATGGTTCATGATAGCTTTACCATAGGTCAAAGGTCATCAATCACTGTCCATCTTTAGAAAAGTCCACATTTAACTAACTCTTTATGAGCCAAGCAACTGGTCAATACCAATTCAATTAATAGAAATATTGGCAAGATGATAGAGACAGATGCTAAGCAAACATGGTGGTTCAATGGAGCGGTAATGGCAAGGTCTTTACTTAGCTTGTACTCCTCGATGAAATGACAAAAGATAAACTGGGTGTTCTGGAACAATGAGGCCAATGATGAGGTCTGCTGAAAAGACAATAGCCATCTCTCACCTGAAGGAGGAATCTACTGAGATGTGCCTTTGACCAACTCCCACAATCAAATGATGAGACTCTTAACCACAGCAAAACATTTGAATGGTGCAAACATTTTAAAAAAGGCTGTATGTGGCTCCATGTGGCTCTGAGCCCACTGCGGTCTTTCCCATGAACATCCAATTAGTGGACCACCTGATCCACCAACTTGCGGAAGAGACACATCTGTCTGTAAAAACTGTACACACAATCATTCACCAACACCACTTGCCTATTACAAGAACTTGGCTGGGAGTTATTGCCACATCCCCATACAGTCCTCACATTTCCACATGTTTGAAGTTCTTGGGAGGCCAGTGTTTCAGACATGAAGCTGAGAAAACTTTCTACCTTGATGGTACAGACCAAAGACAAAAAAAAAAAACAAGTTCATCCTAGATCCATTCTATTCATCTTGTTTTCACACTTCCTTTTTTTTTTTTTTGCTCCAATAGTTTGGTATGTTTGGTGAAGCATGAAGGCATGTCTGCAAGTTTAGAGAAACAATGTCTGGTCCACTTTAAAATAATGATATATGGGTTTACTTACACCAGTTAAGGTGCGGTCTGCATCAGGAAGCACTCCACCGTCTAAACTGAAATGATATTCATTCAACATTCATTCATTCATTATTATTACTTCCTTCTTCATGTTTTGGGGTATATTGTGCATTCAGAAACCACTGTTCTTTATGTTAGTACCAACAGAAAA
>JAOTRS010117906.1:0-13225 GCA_028565755.1 Dinotopterus cunningtoni
TAATACTTAACTTAAAAAAAATAAATAAACGTTCTGTTCCACAGCCATGTAATATAAAGTCAAACAGTTCCAGGAAAGTTGAAAGGGTGTTAAGTTTGAGCACTAGATACTTTTATGATTATTTATGATTAGTCTTCTTGTTTGATTTTGGGTTTTACATATACAGTATTATCAAATTAAATAAAGTACACTACAAAAGAATATCAAAAACAAAAGCTTTGTTTTTAAGTCAAACTAATGAGATAATTGTGTAATATGTGGAAATGATAATAAAACGAGTTATAAGTCAAAAATAATAAGCGGCTATGTAAAAAATAATAAGACAGCACTTTCCAAACTTGCAGTTCAGTATTTTAGGGCCACTGTACACCTGGACTTCTACTGTTTATGCAATAAAACAAGCATTATGCTTTCATTTTCACAATCCTTTATAAATAAACTAGTTTGGCAGTATATCAGTTTAAACACATAAAAAATAAAGTATAAGATCATATAAAAAATACTTACTTTTCCTCCAGAGAGCTCTTGTCTGTTGTGTTATTTTTACTGAAATGGAAACTTGGAGGAAACCCACTAGTTTCCTTCCTCATTTTATAGGATAGTTAAAATGATAACTCAAGTTTCATAATAAATTAACTGTGTCATCTTTATAGCCATAAATGACTCTCAAAAAGCACTCCATAAAACAAACTTTAAACGTTTAATTATGAAACCTTATTCCAATAAATTTTTGGATTTTGAGCATTTTAATGTCAAGGTAACAAAGATATAACCGATATAAGACTGTTAAGACACTTGACCTATATTGGTCACTTACTTACATACTTCAGATATTATTTTGCTGTTAACTTGACCAGAAAAGCGAAATGTGCTGCCTGCTATTTTGAAGTGAAATAGCTCATGCACATCTATGCTTCCTAATAAAGGCTCTGTGAAGGTTTGGTCAAATTTTCAGAGAAGTTGCCAAGTGCTTACAGACCAAGTGCTTACAGACCAAGTGCTTACAGACGCCAAGTGTGATGCTGCCACTGCCACAGATCCCTAGGTGTCACCTGTGCTTGACAAGCAAGTGACACAATAACCGTATAATATCAGGGTAGTAATTATGAAAATAGAGTTATCATTAGAACCAAATCTTTAGCTCCAATGCAACTACAGAAGAAAAAATACTTGTGGAAAAGCTGAGTTATTTATAATGGTGTTGTTTGAAGTTTGGAGTTTCACCAGACGCTGCTCAGTAGTCTAGGACAACAAACTATTGCAATACATCACACATGCAGGCGCGCACACATTCTCATAGCTAAATTCAATTTATGATGTAGTCTATCTAGTTATCAGTCTTTTGGAGGTTGATAAAAATCCAGAGCACCTGTACCTACTTAATATAAAAACAGTATGCAGTAGTGATGTTAACCTCTGCCTAAATAATAATGAAAAGTAATAAATAATATAAAATACAGCACAATATATGATTTTGGATGGTATATCCTATTAGTCTTGGCCTTCTAAACCACAGGTTTTTTTTATTTATTTATTTTTTTTTAATGAATATACAGTAATGCTTTACTTTTATAATTGTTTAATGGATTATTTTTGCCCTGATCCCAAAAGAGCAAGAGGATGCAAAGGAAACTGACCATACTCTTGGTGGAGCACAGCACCAGCTGTCAGGGATAAACTCATGGGTTTCTATTTCTTGGTTTTCTATTCTAAATTTGTCTTAGACATCATTACCCAAAGTGCACCTTTGTCTCGCCCTAGGATCAGTCTATTTATCGTCTCATATCTGATTGTATACTGTCGTCAGTACAGTTGTCATTTTTAATACTATTGCCATATCCTTGTTTCGGGCCTGTATCTGTTCTGATTTTTTAAAAGTTCTAACCTCTGTGATTATGCCTTGCCTGTATCATTACTCCATCACAGCAGGCTGTTTCAAAGTTATGACAGATCCAAATTCATGTTAAAGTGTAAATTCTGCTCTGACCCCCACAGCCACAGAGAGAAGGAGAGAGAGATTGAGGGAGAAGATTATTACTGTTATCGATAGTTACGTCATGAGTGACTCCACTTGCCTGAAAAACTGATTCACTCCTGTTATGGGTGCAGTGACTGCTTGCTAGTGACCTCAGGGTGGGTTCACGCTTAATGATGTACTCATGACATGAACATGAAATTGAAGTGAAAGAGCATTGTAAATAATACACAAATATCCTGTTGAGAAATGAGCGAGGTTTTCATATATTTTTTTTACAGTAAGACGAATTCAGAAATCCAGGGCCAGTCAGTGAATTTGGCATCCATAATTCAGTGTAATAGTGGAAAATGGCTTGGAAAAAACTCCATCAGGCATATATCAAGCCAAAATAAAATATTCCAACTAAACAGGTCACAGTCTTTCAGACATGCTGTAGAAATGACAAGCGAGAAAGGAAAGAGAACAGTTTTGTTTCTTTTTATGTTATACTGTATGTTCTTAAATTTTATTAAATAAAATGGAAAATTTACAGTGTGGGTTGTCCTTCAGATTAACAGCTCAGACCCCGAAACACTAAATCACAAATGCCTTAAAGGTTTTATAAAAAGTGTTGCCATATTTTAAAAAGATATTTAATAAAATACACAAATAAATAAATATAGTAAGATGTTTGGCTTGGGGTCACTCAGCCCTCTTTTGGCACAGCCTCAGGCATAAGTCAAGCATCATTTTTGACGTTTGGGTGGCTTTCGATTGGAGACGGGGACCTTAACATTGAGGCAGCAGCCTTTTAGCCCCTTACGGCTGAGTCATGATGGCTTAGTACCAGACAAAATTGAAAGTGCTGGTATAGCTCATGCAGTCCCCCCAGCTGAACAAATGGCTGTGTATAGTCTGCCCGCCTTTAAATTCCCTGGGGCAACATGATCCTGCTCACATGCCACACCCTGCGTTCATGTGCCACAAACTACCTCCTACTACCATTTGATGAAAATGTCCCAGCCAGATTCTGCAGCACCGGAGCACTGTACTGCAGTACAGTCCCCTGAGCACCTCAGGGGACTGTACGGTCTCCTTTTCTTTTCACCCTCTATACAACTGACTTCAGATATAACTCAGAGTCATGCCATCTGTTTTCTGACGACTCTGTAGTCTGTGGTGGATGACTTTGTTTCCTGGTGTGAGCGTAATCACCTACAACTTAACATCAGGAAAACACAGGAGATGGTGGTAGACTTTAATAGAAGTAAGACCCCTGTGACTCCTACAGTATATCTATCCAGGGGGAGAAAGTGGACATGGTCATCTGGACAATAAACTTGACTGGTCACATAGCACCAGTGTTGGGGGACGTTACTTTTTAAAGTAACTAATTACATTACAAAATTACTGTCAGTGAAAAGTCATCAGTTACATTACAAAGTTACTTTCTGATAAAAGTAACTAGTTAGAGTACTCTTCCATACCTACACGGTTTCGCGCAGTGGCCATTTACAGTATCAAGAACGGTTCATCATGATTCACAGAGAGTTTTGGCGCTGTGATTACGTTTCCATCTTTCTGCGCATCGGTACTCGCAGACCTTGCAGAACTTTGCGGAACATCAGGCGGTCACTCGCTGCGACTCACAGTGCCTAACACCGCTTCTCATCGTGAGTCAAACCGCATAGGTGAGATAGGGGTTTAACAGCAGGAATAACAGAGGGGGGAGGGGAGGGGGAGGAGGATGTAACACTGCATAGCACAACGGCTATGTACAAGAAGGGACAGAGCCACTTGTATTTTCTGAGAAGGTTCAGGTCCTTTAACGTCTGCAACACCATCCTTCCGATGTTTTATGAGACTGTTGTGGCAAGTGTCATTTTATATGCTGTGGTCTGTTGGGGCTGCAACATCAAAGTGTCAGACAGAAATAGACTAGACAAAGTAATTAAAAGGGCCGGATTGGTGCTAGGAATAGAGCTCGACACTGTGGAGGTAGTAGCGAAAAGGAGGATTCTGTCCAAAACACGATCCATCATGAACAATCCTTCTCACCCGCTATTCAGTGTTCTCTCTGACCAGAAGAACAAATTTAGCCAGAGACTGATTACCACCAAGTGTTCTATAGAGCGCCACAAAAGATCTTTTTCTCCCTATGTCCATAAAATTATACAACTCTTCTCTGTAACGTGGACACTGTAGAGAGAGCCACCTTTAGTAGAAAGAAAGATACGTGTCAGAACTTGTGAATAACATGCCGGTACAGTCATTTAGCAGGACGTCCCGTAATGAAAGGAAAAGGAGAGAAATAATGAATAAGACAGCGTAGGGGGGACCGGAACCTTTAATGCGGTTGTTATTTGTTCCCGGGGCCCGTAACAAACTGTGGGGGCTTGTCCAGGATCTCTCCTCTTCAGTTGTTGAGGGGCAGATCCAGTGATACTAGAACCGTGACAGTGAGTGGGCCACTATTTCAGCTTAGCCAGCCAGTGGGTGTTCAAGGAAAGACGACGATCAAAAGTGAAAAGGTATCGTTGCCACAAAAGAAAGCCAGACTGCTGTAGAGACAGAATAGTGCGCACTCATCACGATACAGCTGTAGTAAATGGTAGAAATAACTGAAGTTAAACAAGCAGAATGTCTACAGAGTGGAAAAAGCTGGCATGAAGCATCCAGAGGCACTTGTTCGCACTCTCTAACATACAGCTCTTCGAGCTAGCCACGAATATTGCTACAGACAATGGAGACCCAGTCCAGTTTAAGCAGACCGATAAAAAAAAAGCTGTATGGACTATGTCACTGCCTACATTCAATCTGACACTCTGCTACAACTAGAAGATGAGGGGCTGGGCCAGCTTCTGATGCTAAATGTTGGAGTAGACCAGCTTATTAAAAAGAGTTACTCTGCCGAGTTACCAGTCAGTGAACTAGCTGAACAAGAGATACTCGCCACGCCCAGTCCCCATCCGTCGAACATGATATCTGACTCACCACAATCGTCTGATAATGCATTAGTCACAAATGTAAGAGACAACACAGAAACATAGTCAATAGCGGAGTTGAAAAGAGTGTATGTGTAACTGATGGAGCAGCTGAAGCAGCGTGAAGCCACAGGGCCCCAATCTGTTACAACACCCAGTCACCCAAGCCAACCACAAGTAAGTTCCAGGACACACTTCACTCAGGAGAGACCAGTCACTATAAAAGACCTTTCCTATCTACCTTGTAAAAAATTTAAATTATTCGGAGGACAGCTTGGAGACAACAGCTCTGACATTCATTAAAACAGTCTCATCAAGCAGATTAATGAGGGCCTAAGAGAAGGATTTGCAGAAGCGGAGATTGTTAGGGGCGTACTGAGAATTGTCAAACCTGGCACCTTTAGAGACATGCTGATGCTAAAAGATGAACTGTCAATTTTCGAACTTCAGTGCTTCCTGAGATCCCACCTTGGAGAAAAAGCAGTAACTGAAATGTTCCAGGAGTTAATGTGTGCGAGGCAAGCCGATCAAGAGTCACCCCAGCAGTTTTTGTATCGTATGATTGGACTTAAGCAAAAACTCATCTTTCAGTCCAAACAGGCCAATACAGACATTTCATATGACCCAAAGACTATACAAGAAGTCTTCCTTTACACAGTCTACCAAGGTTTGGGCGTTAAGTATGCAGACTAGAGGCAAAGACTAAGACCCCTTACTTTTAACAACAATGTTGCTGACGAAAAAATACTACGGGAAGTCACCAAAATAATTAGCGACAAGAATGAACATCAGCGCAGGTTAAGTCAGGTAATTCGTCAAAAGCCTTCACAAGTTCAGAGTGCTGTATTTGAAACAAAGGAAGCAACAACAGCCAAGAAACAGAACACTGCCAAAACAATTCAACACCTCACAGCCCAGGTACAAACTTTAACTGATATGGTAACCAGCTTTATGGAACTGAAAATGGCGAATAAACACTTTTTCCCATCCCCAGCCACTCAGGCTCCTCCCTACGCCAACCCACATCCCTTTCCCCAACCACAGTACAGCTGTTTCTCCCAAACCCCCCACAAACCAACACATGGCTCCTTTAAAGAAAACATCCCTTTGTCAAAAGTGCACTGAGATCAACCTCCAGGACTGTAGCCATTGCTTTGTCTGTGGCGAGTCTGGACATCGAGCAGGTGGGTGTCTGAAGCGGACAAAGTCTCGGAGAAACGGGAAACAGTCTCTGTCGAGGCACAGCCAGAGACCAGCGCCGACCCCCAGTCCCAGCCTCTAAAGCCTGCTCCAACACAACCTGCAAAACAATGTACCAGTCATCAGAACCAGCGGCTTAAAGTAGGAACCCCGCACGTACTCCCGTCAAAGCACTACACGTTCCCCTAGTAGGAAAGAAGAGTACTTTAAAGTGTTTAATTAGTGGCTACCCTGTAACAGTATTATTTGACTCTTGTTCCCAAGTAAGCACAGTGGACAGGCAGTGGGTTAAGAAGTATATCACCAACCACCCTGTGAGGCCTCTAAGAGAATTGCTGGATAATGAACTTGAGGTTTATGCAGTTAATGGCCAAGCAGTCCCATATGATGGGTGGGTGGAACTCACCGTTACACTCGCTGGTCACAAAAACCCTATTCTTACAGTAAATGCCCCATTTCTAGTAAGTCAGTTGCCACTTCCTCAACCCTTAGTTTGAGCAAATGTGCTTGGGGTCATCATCCAAAGACAACAATCAGACAAAGATGCCGTGCCGTACTTTACAGCCTCCTACGCAGAGCTTTTGGAATTTATGAAGAGCAAGTGGCGGCCATGGTCAATTTCATACAGGTGCCGAAACAGACAGACTGTACTCCGGCCACAGGGAGGGTTGGCAAATATAATGTTACTATTCCAGCTGGAAAAGCGGTTCAAGTATGGTGCAGGGTACCTCAGAACTTTGACATCTCTGACCCCCTTATTCTGTATGAACCTGTTGAAGATAATGTTGCTTTAAGACATCTGAGTATAGGAGAGGGACTCCTGAAAGTTAACGACACACAGACCCTAAGTTAAGATTCCCATATCCAACCACTCAAAAGATGATGTGTTCCTGCCAAGATGCACAGCTCTGGGAACAATCCAACATGTCGCCAAACTAAAAGAAACAGAAACACCAGCAACCACCTCAAACCAACCTAACCCAATCACAATATCTGCCACAGGGATAAACAAAACCACCCCTCCTTGTGATCCTCTTACTGAGCCCTGGCTGCCTCCAGTTGACCTTAGTCACCTCAGTCCAGACCAACAAAAGTCAGTCGAAAAGGTGTTAGTTGAAGAGTGTCGGGCGTTCTCTCGTGACAGTGGCGACATAGGGTGTATTCCCTCACTACAAATGAAAATCAGACTTAAAGATGACACAGCAGTCCAGAGAGCCTACGCATCCATTACATCCCAAAGCCCCTTTACAGAGAAGTGAAAGAGTACATCCAAGAACTGTTAGTTAAAGGGTGGGTAGTAAAATCTCAGTCCCACTATGCAGCCCCTGTCAACTGTGTTAGAAAGAGGGATAGACCTCTACGTTTATGCATCGACTACCGCCTCCTGAATAACAAAACTGTCCCAGATAAACATCCACTTCCACGAATCCAGGACCTCTCAGACTCACTTGGAGGTTACAGCTGGTTCTCCATCTTGGACCAAGGCATGGCATATCACCAAGGGTTCATCGCTGAAGGATCAAGGTACATGACCGCATTTACAACTCCATGGGGGCTCTACAAGTGGGTGAGAATACCCTTCAGTTTGTCCAATGCACCGGCGGCTTTCCAACAAAGTATGGAGGAGATGCTTGACACCTTGAAAGTCATTTGATGAACATGTCCAAGTTTTGCGTAAAGTTCTCAAGGCCTTACAACGCCATGGAGTCAAACTAAAACCAGATAAGTGTGAGTTGTTCCGCAAAGAGGTTCGGTATGTCGGTCACCAAGTGTCTGTGGAGGGAGTGAAAGTGGACCCTAAAGACATTGAGACAATACAGGCACTCAAACACAGGAGACCCAAGACAGTAGGAGATGTCAGACAGCTCCTGGGATTCCTGAGTTATTATCGGACATACGTGCAGGACTTCTCACGTACTGCAAAACCTCTGTACGACTTGCTCCAAGTCAAAACTGACAGATCCCACACCAAACCAGCCAGAGGCAGAACAAAGCATCCCCAACAGTCATCTCGAGCTCCAATACAATGGGTAAGAGAACACCAAGATATCCTTGAGCACTTAATTGACATGTTGACCCAGCCACCAGTGTTAGCCTATCCCGACTTTACCCACCCCTTTATCCTCCACATGGATGCATCGCAGAATGGTCTGGGAGCCGTCCTGTAGCAGAATCAGGACAACAAGATGAGAGTAATAGGCTACGTGTCCCGTACCCTAACACCAGCCGAACAAAACTACCACTTGCACAGCGGAAAACTAGAGTTTTTAGCCCTCAAATGAGCAGTGTGTGACAAATTTAAAGATTATCTGTTCTATGAACCCCATTTCACCGTTTTTACAGATAATAATCCCCTGACAGATGTTTTAAGCACAGCTAAGCTAAATGCTGTTGGACACCGCTGGGTGGGACAACTCTCAAATTTCCACTTTGACGTAAAGTATCGCCCAGGAAAAGTCAACATTGATGCAGATGTGCTGTCTCGTTGTCCGCTTGACAAGCAAGGAGATGTACCATGGGTTGTGGCCCTCAGCCTGGCTTCCTCAGATCAGCCTCTCAAAGAGCCACTGCAGACTATCAGTCATGACAAATTAGTCCAAAAGCAAAGGGCAGATCCTGTGATTGGGAAAGTCTTAGAGATGAAGGAAAATGACATCACGCTGTCAGAAGAGGACCAAGCTTAAGCTGACATTGACACCAAAAGACTTTTAAGAGAATGGAGTTGATTGTATATAAAAAATGACCTCCTGTACAGGAAGACCACAGAACGGAAACAACTGGTCTTGGCATCCATTTATAAAAGTTTTGAGTCTGGCGAGGAAGCGTTTCTATTGGCCTTTCATGAAACAAGAGATCGAGGAGTATGTCACAAGGAAATGCCCCTGCATAAAGCAAAAGAAACCAGCAACACATGAGAGAGCACCTATGGGCAGCATAACATCTAATGCTCCACTTGAACTAGTTTGTATCGACTTCCTCCACTTAGAGTCTTGCAAAGGTGGCTTTGATTGTTTAATGACTGGTTCCAAAGTTCGGATACCCATCTAAACTCCACCACGACCAGGGTCGGGAATTCGAAAATGAACTGTTCAAATTTCTCAGACAATTCGGCGGTGTGGGCCACTCGAGGACCTCTCCATATCATCCACAATGCAACCCTGTCGAGCAATTGAATCAGACTATGTTACAGATGCTTTGTACCTTGGGAGAAAAAAAGAAACAAAATTGGAAGGACCATTTGCCCCATGTCATTCACGCTTATAATTGTACCAAGCATCTGGCCACAGGATTTTCACCACATTACCTGATGTACAGCAGACATCTTCGTCTTCCAGTAGATCTTCTTTTCGGCCTCCTGACATAAAACGCCACATGGATATGCTGATAAGTGGAAAGGGAAGATGATAGAGGCATACCGTATTGCAAGCACAGTCGACCGTCAAGCTTTAAAGGTAAAATGCACTATGACAAAAGGTGCAAGGGAGTAACACTACAGCCTGGAGACAGAGAACTGGTGCGCAATCTAAGTGAGAGAAGTGGGCCTAGCAAATTAAGGTCTTACTGGGAACAAACCATCTACATCGTGAGAGAGCAGGTTGGAGACAATCCAGTATATGAAGTAAGTCCAGAGACAGGGGGACGTCCACTCTGTACACTACACAGGAACTTACTGTTGCAGGTAAATGACTTGCCAGTAGATATAGTCCAGAACCCCACTGTCAAGCCACAAAAGGGAGATAAAAGGTCCAAAGAAAGGTCAAAGACTCCTGACCAATTACAAAGCCCAGAAATCAGTGACTCAGAAGATGATGCACCTTTCTATTGGTTTCGTACTCCTGTTAACTATCCTCGAATTGAGCATCCGCACGCAACTGAGCAAACTCACAGTGTGTCACATCGCAGACCAGGATCAGACAAAAATTGTCAACCGGAGCAAAAACGATGCGTTGATGCTGAAAAGGAACAAGTGACAAGCATAGATAATGTGGAAGGCACAAACTTACTTCTGACGGATGATGGCCAGGAAGAACCCCAGCTCCATAAGGAAATGGATAGTTGAGTGTCCAGCCCCCAACCAGCATCATGTCTTGAACCAGAACAGGACTTAAATCTAAAGGCATCATCCCGCTTGGGGCAGTCCACCAGGCAGAGACGACCAACGAGGATATTCACTTATCCATCCCTGGGTCAGCCAGACTATCGTTTTTGTCCAACTGTGAACGCAGTCAACGTCCAGCCAGCAATGTATCCTTTATTGTATTACTATGCCTTTTCCCCACACCCCCCTCCCCCTACAGCAAACCCTTACTTGCAGATACCATATGCAGTTCCTTGCTTTTGAAGTGAAAGACAATAAGTGACTATTCAGAGACACTGCATAAGAGACTTTTTGAGACGCTTGAAAGGTTACGAAGGTTAATTGTTATTATATGTATTGTTATCCGTCTGTTGTTTAACTTTAAGTGTCAGGAGCCACTTTTATTGCTGGGGAGCGTGTGGTGCACCCAAATTGGTGCAACCACATTTGGTGATATATGTACTTATAAACAGTAAAACGTTTTATTCCTTTAAATTAGGACTAACATCTTTTGGAATTCAGCGAATTATTATTATTAGTCATTTAGCAGGACGTCCTGTAATGAAAGGAAAAAGAGAGGAATAATGAATAAGACAGCGTAGGGGGGACCGGAACCTTTAAGCGGTTGTTATTTGTTCCTGGGTGCGTATACTGACGGGACCTCTGGTTTCCGGTTAGACATAATCTGGAGAAAGAATTGCATGGTCCTGTGTTTCTTTCGTCTCAGTCTTTTAATTCATTTCACAGATCACAATCCTTTTTGTTATTGCGGTCACAGCGCCTGGGGCCTGTAACATTTGCAAGAATTCCTCACTGTCATCATGTAACATGAGCTTGGTTAGGGTGTTCATTTATGATGCTGTTTGAAGCCATATTGATATTATGTTGATTTGATGGACCCGGGGGAAGGAACTTGGATTTGGGAATAATGCTCCAAGTTGATTCCTCTGTTACAGTGGCACTTCATGTCAGAGAATACATGCTTCATGTTTGGTTGTTTGAGAAAAAAAAAGTTTATTGAGTTGTTCAAAAATAGTAACAGCACCATCTATAGCAAATAGTGCAAATAATACTTTCATTAGTGGCAATAGCAATATTACCAGTTGTATTACTGTTTGTGCGACTAGATATCTAAATGTTGGTATAAAAAAAATAAAAGAAAGAAATGTACATTGCTTTGTGTGAATTGTATATATGTTTAGGAAATTGGCACATTTATGTTTGTACACTTTCATAAACCTCCATTTTTGAAAAAGTTTTACAAATTAAATATGAAAAAAGACAAAGGAGTTTCTGTTGGTAAAAACAATCAATGATGTGTAATACTTGGAATTATTGCAGATTAGTATTTACTGGATTTTCATACACATCATTTGATGTAAGCTTTTAACCATAATACAATATTAATATAAATAATAATACACATATTACCAAACCCCTTCACAAAACCACTTCACTTATTATTTACATTATAAAAACATATATTCTTTTTTTAATAGACCTTATTTTAATATAGAAAATTTGTTACAGAATTTTATGAATTTTATAATCAGTTTGGACTCTTCTTATTTGTTGGGCTGCAGATTTTTGTAGATTTCATCATCCCTGTAAAATATGAAAACATTGCAGACATTTGAATTCCTGAGACAAAGGAAATGTATCCAGGTCACAGAGTGCTGACAAAAAGAGCTGCAAGAAATGAGGACAAAATGATAAAAGAAAGCACACAGGAAACAGTGTAGAAAGAAAGGAAGAAATTGAAAAATTCATTTTACTCATGTCTATAACAATAAAAAACAAGTTGCTGAAACGAGCGGTTTAGCAAGTGTTCATGTGTTCACTTTGTGTGCAATTGAAATAAGTAAGAAATTTAAGCATGACTGTGTAATCAGCACAAAAAAAATCACAGTAACTTAATAAGGACATTTAAGGAGCACGCTAGTGAGACTATTTTGTATAACTTGACACAAATTTACGATCTCTTGTAGGATATGAACAATTTTCTAAACTATATGACTTGTCAGAATATTTCCGGCCTTAAACTTTGGCACAGTACTGTATATGTTTATACACTATTGCTCAAAAGTTTTAACTTTCTAACTCCATGTCGTTCCTGATTTTTATTTATTTCGAATTCAGTGGTGAAGGCGCCCAAAATATGCATTAATCTTCTCAACAGTTAATTTTGAGATGTGCCTGCTACTCATGATCTGTAAAGCCTTCATAACGGCTCTAATCTGAAGTGCTGTTTGTTAATTGGTGGGGTAGGTAACTCTAAATGAACTTCTCCTCTGCAGCAGAGCTAAGTTTTCGGCTTGCTTTCCTGGGAAGGTCTTCATGAGAGCCAGTTTCATCATGGTGCCTGATGGGTTTTGCCAATGCTCTTGACAATATTGTTCTTGCACGAACTATTCCACAAAGACTATTAATTAGGAAACTAAAAAAAAAACAAAAGAAAACTGAAAACACAAAATAAACAGGTGCGCAAGACCAGACAGGGCTCTAAAAACTAGACATTAAAAACTATATCCTCTCAGGCCATGCACTTACTGAGGAAATATTAGAGAGAATTTCTTTATTTGTGCTTTGCACTATGAACTTGAACTAAGAGCACATGCTGAACTGAGGCGTGTCATCTCCCGCCGGCGTCCTAGGAAGATTGTCTTGTAGTTTATGCGTGCTTTGTCTTTGGCCCTGATGCCTTACCAGTGCTACCTAAATGATCGCAGAGTGCGGAGGTACAGTATCAGGACCCTTAAATAGACACGCCACCAGGTGAAGCGTGTTCAGGCTGATTGCAGGGTGGTTTCAGAAGATTTTCGTCCCCTTTAGTGTGCAGGAATAAAAATCCTAGCATATCTGGACAACTGGTTAATCTGCGCGTCTACCCGCAGTCATGAAGTACATGGGAATAGTAATAGTACGAGCAATCCAAGCCCTCAACAACAGACACTGTTTTTATGGTTTTATTTCACTGGACTCTCAACTAAAGATGGCCTCTTTATC
>JAOTRS010118180.1:0-16434 GCA_028565755.1 Dinotopterus cunningtoni
GAGACACGACTAGAGACACGAGACAGGACCAAGGCTAAAGACATGGCAATCAGCTAAACATGGCTATTAGCTAACCATAGCAGTCAGCTACACATTCATCTAGCTAAGCATGTCTTTAGCCTAACATGCACATAGCTACACTTACCTTATAGGTAAACACAACACTAGGGCCTCGGGACACAGAAACACAGAGGCTAGGCTACGGGACACTCAGAGGCTAGGCTACGGGACACACAGAGGCTAGGCTACGGGACACACAGAGGCTAGGCTACGGGACACACAGAGGCTAACTACTTACCTATTCTCTAACAAACAATACAACATGACTCAACACAGAATCAGCTCCACACACACTTGAACACCAAAGACGTACATGCACACATTTAGCCTGCTTAGTAGTTATGGGTTAACATGAACTACAAAATAACAATATAAAATAAACCAACATATAAATAAATAAAAAAAATATACACAACAAAATGCCCACTTGACAGTACGTACAAAGGTTCAATGCTCGACCCAGTTTCCCAGACTAATCAGCTCTTTATTAAAGATTTAACGACCTACCTCGGTTCAGGTGTGCTCCCGCATCACCTGACCGAGGTGCCTTCTGGGAAACTGAGTCTGCAAAACAAAAACTACAAAGGGCAAAACAGTGCCCTCTAGTGGCGATTCCTTACAGATACATTGTTTTGTTGATCTTAAAGGAATTTTCCATGTTTCTTAACACTTAATAAACATGATTAAACTGCATCCTTTTTAATAAATGCTATGATTTAGACCACACTGAATAGAGATACACATGCACTAGCTAATGAATCCCAACAATCCGCAGTGCCTATGAGTTTCTGTAACGTCTTGCTCAGACCTTGTCTTTTTAAACCATTAACCATGTTTTTTTTTTTGTTTTCAGATTATTTTGATAACAATTACTGTTCTCAACTAAAATGTCGGCATTTTCTCCTTCCTTTCTTTCTATACAGGTTTTAGCAGCGCTCAGGTCAAACCCCTGCCAGGCGCTTTCCACCAGACCGACCACAATGACTTTCACCTTCCATCCCAGCATGTCTTTCAGCAATCTCCATTTGCTAGCCTTCATGCTAGTCCGGGTATGACATATGGGGCTCAGCTTAAGCGAGAAAGCACTGATATCTCGTCAAGCTCATCGGGGTATCAGTCTGGCGCACGTCACACAGGTGCTAACAGAGTGGGAATCCTATATGCTATAGATTTAAACTTTGACATAGACATGTAAGTGTGATCATTGATCTTTCTTTGGATGGTTGTGTCACAGGGACAGACTTGATGGAGGAGCACCTGAGGGAGATACGCAGTCTCCATCGACGTCTCGAAGAGTCCATCCAGACCAATGAACGCCTGAGACAGCAGCTGGCAGAGAGACTAGACTCCAGCAAACAAGATGGGGGTCTGAGAAACACATCAAATATTAAAAGTTGCACACAGACAAAGAAGTGATAATGAATTTAGATTTTGCATGGGTTCATTTATTTAAAAACAAAAGTAAATTTTGTTTTTAAGATTTAAGGATAAATCATTGATCATTCCCCCTTAAACCTCACAGAACATCACGTTTTGCTTGTTTCTCTGGTTATTGTTCATTAGGTGCTCCTACAAACATTTACATTCAGGGACTTGACTCTGTCAGTCAGCTGTCTAATGAGGTCCAATTCCTTAAAGAGGAGAACCAGGCACTCCAGAGTCAGCTCCAGCAAGCAGGCAGAGGTGCAGCACTATAAATGCTATACGTTTAATATACGTTTTCATTATGTTTATTGGCAGCGTCTACAATTCAGTGACGTTATATCTGACCTGTAGATGTTTCCGTACTCAATATACAAGAGGGCATGAAACAGGTGGAGCACCTGCGGGATGCTGTCTTATTGGAGCACACCAGGCTGAAGCAGGCAAAGCTGGAAGCGGAAAAGTGGGCAGAGCAATTCAGGCAGCTGCAAGCGCAAATGCGAGAGCAGACGCAGGTGGTTCTGCAGCTCAAGCAAGACAAACAGATCAGTCAGGAGAACGCTAACAGGTATGGCTGTGCGATGTTGTAGCCATTTATATTGTGTATAACACAAGAGTCTAGGTGTTTCTGTCACTGACAGCGGACTGCTTGTGTCTTTAGGCTCCAGCACGAAGTTAACATTCTCCAGCAGCAGCTGAGGGAAAGCAGACGACTCATGCTTACTCTTCAGTGTGAATTAGAGACGTTCCGCAGGTCATGTGAAACCACCCACACGGACAGTCAAGGTAAACTCTGTGAATACTCTCTATGCATGTTCTACAACTTGGATCCTGATTTTTTCATAACATCCTTATCTGTACACCTTCAGAACCAGAAATGCAGGAGGCAGCGTCTCACATGCACATGCTGGAGCAACAGCTAAGTGACAGGGTGGATCCAGAGGTTCTCCACGTATCAGCTAGAAAACACCTCTTCCATGGTGAGAGAAGCAATCAACCAGCCTAATGTGTGACATTTAAACCCAGCAGTAATATATTACTGGGTAGCTCCAGGGTCAAAATTCCAGAATATGTTTAAGTTACATATTTGTATCTCAACTAAACATTAGTATTATATTGACTGCTATAGACTCGTCTTGCTCTCCTCCTGTTCGAGGCACGGGAGCCTTTAATCCAGCGTCAGCGCTCTCTGCTCAGCTTCAGTTCTCTGTTGCTAGTGAGTAGTTAGCTTTTTCCTATGCAGTATATACACTATAAAACACTGTTCAGCTCCATAGACATGTCAAGAATTTTAACATTTAAAAATATTTGCTTGATCTAGGATCGGGTCTTAATAAGAGTGAAGTCCCAGAAGGCTCGTTCGCCTGCAGGACAGGGTGTCATGTTGTGGGCCACTGGGACGACTTTAGCACCTTGCAGCAGCAGCTCCTGGATGGCAAAGTGTTCATCTGCAAGATGGAGGCAGCACTGCAATCCAGCATGGAGATCAACCTGCATGAGGTCAGTCTGCTATCCATGAGCACTTGGATGTATACATGGGTGTGGTGGCTTTGTCGTCTCGTGTCTCCTTGGTCTCTTTCCTGTCATACTATTCTCAGGCTCTCACATGCACTACGAATAGAGTAAATAGTTTTTGTTAAATGTTCATGCCTTATGTTTTTCAAAAATCAACAATTGGGTTACTTAAGCCAATTGGGTTACTTACAGTACATCTAACAACATATTAATTATGCAATGCATAATTTGTAAATATTTAAATGTGCCATTTTCATAAAGATCATTTATTGTATGCATTCTAGCCTATGTTGTCTAACACTTTCTGCTTCACTATTTGTATTTCTAGATATTGTGCCGTTTATGAACCTTTGGCCACACCTCACTAGAGTGTTCAAGTGCTGGATTTATATCTTTCTTATTATCAGTCAAATGCTGGGATATCATTTATTGCACAAAATGGTTTGGCAAGATTCTTCTCAATTTTGGTCAACCCTAACCCAGACACACTTTCCCTCTGGCTATCTTAGTCATTTCAAATGTCAAGCTGTATAATCTCACATCAGACATGTCTGGTCTTCCTTTATCACTGGGTGTGCACATTTTGCTTAACTTGAATCTAGATTTCCTCCTTGCCCAGAGAAAGTCTCTAATGAGGTTCTCATATTGATTAAAATGTGATAAGGTGTGCTAAGAGGTAATATTAACGCCATATAGTAAAATTGTGGGGCTACTAGCATTGTAATAGCCTTTATGTTACCCATAAGGTCAAATTCAACTTCCCTATGTTTTTTTTTCTCATTTTTTGAGAGAGTGGGTCACTGTTCAGTGTTGTTACAGTATCTCACCTAACTGTGGGCTTAACTTGACACCCATATACAACATACCTTTAGGATGCTATATAAAATGATATTGTTATTACTTGTTGGTGGAAGTGTTTGGATATTGATATTGTTTCTGACTTAGTTCAATTGATTAGCTTGGGTAGCTTGATAGCTTGGAGTGGTTGTCATTAGTGATGGTATGGAATTTAGAAGGTCGCTAGTCAGTAAAAGAAAATAATCAGGATTAGCCACTAAGTTATGTTCACTCCCATCACCATCCACTCCTTTAACGGTAGGGTTTGCTTTTACAGCCACTGCCGAAGGTTCTATAAATGCTACCGTAAATGAGAGTGGTGAAAGAGGTCATGCTTACCGTGTTCTTCTAGAAAGATCAAAGAATGGTGAAACAATACCATTAGCCAAACCCAGAATAAGATCTTCATTCTGTTTACTAGAAAAAGGAGCTACAGTACAGTAAACTCGACCATCCCAGTCTCATCGTCCTTTAAACGTGTCTCTTAAGTGAATGCTGTCAGGTGGTTTTGTTTTAAATATAAGAGTACCTGTTTCCTTTTCACAGGATTCCGGGCATCCATTAATATTCCAGGACACTACTTTAAGATAAACACTGTTTGCCATTCAACAGATACTGAAAATAAAACAGCATAAATATGAAGCATTTAAAAGCCGTCCTGTTTTGTCTGACCTTTCTCAATTTATAACACATTCTGAAGCTACTGTAATGAAAATATCTGTACTTTTTAAAAGAACAAACAGTACCACAGAGCTCAACGTCCCTCTTTAACTGAGGAGAAATCATTATCACAGATCCAAGTCCTCCAACAACTAGGCCTAACCTAAGTTCTTTTCCCGGTTAAATCAGTACAAACCTAATTAAAAAAGAAAGCAAAAAAAGAAGAAATGAACTTGGGATAGTGGAATGTCCGACTTTCCCCTAAATCCGCTATGTATATCTGGGAAAAGGAAAAGATTAGATTTGTTTCACACAGCTCCTGCTCTCGTCCTTGCAGCTTTAAGGACTTTGTCTCTTGCAGTTGAATGCAAAAACAAAACAAAAACAGGATGATTTAGATCTGGATGAGACCCGTGAGAGCGGTGTGCTCTTTCAATTTCGAACTCGCTATCAATGTTTATACTGAGACCCTCTGACAGCAGTGTCTCTATGCAGACGGTTAAATTGTCCCCCTCAATCCCCTATTTTAATCCTACAGTAACAATCTGATATTATTGCAGGCGGTTTCTATTTTCCAAATCTTACTATGTATTTAATTAGTCCTTTACAAATTATTGAGTGGTGTCCCATGTACCATGATATTCTACCTTCTGCCTCAGTCAGCCATTCTTGTATTACGTTCACTACATTTTTCAGTTCTCCTGTAGTCACTCTAATGACTGACATGTCTGAGCCACTGTTGGAGGGTAGCACCCATTTTACTTACTTCAGTGAAACTTTTTCCAGGCTATCATCCTGTGCCAGTTGTTGTTTTGGGCAGAATATCAATGCCCAGTTGTGCTTCTTTACATTATACGTATATTGTAGGTTCAACAGACATCTTGTGATGCTTTTCAATGTTCTTATCTAAAACAGCTGCTCTAAACTGCTCCTTTAATATTTGGGTCCATGTTCAAGTTGTTCCTGTGTTCTCCATTCAGGCCTGTGTGAGGAACCTGCTGACCAGCACCAAGACCTTAAAGCAGATCCTGGAGGACATTGGTTCTGTCCTCAAAATGTTCTGGAGGGCTGCTCTCCCGAGCACTGAGACCACATCACAGCATGAAAAGGTGAGGGATCAACAGGTACCTGAGCTGAGAGAAGACACACCTGACATGCAGTGGGTCTTTCAGTAACAAGGCAGGAGTGTATCTCATAATGTGCTGTAATCTGTGCACTGGATACAGGACAGATGTGTGTATTTACTGTGTGTGTGTAGGAGAAAACTTTAACAGATGAAGTTGTGGCTTTGAGGCATAAACTCGCTGAACAGGAACAGACTTTAAGAGAGACGATGGAGAGCCTGAAAAACTCCAACCGCACCAAAGACAGCATGGAGCAATTTATCGTCAGCCAATGTAAGCCATGATGAGCACAACTCCTTGTTCTTTTCCTGCTTTTATGTTCACTGATGAGAAATTAATTCGCTAATAATATCATAGTATTTGCATGACTTTTCAGCCCTGTTTTTTTGTCAAAAAGTTCTGTTGGGTGACCTCACTTTGTCTCTTTGCAGTGACCAGGACACGAGACGTGTTAAAAAAAGCTCACACAAACCTTCAGGTGAGGCCACTCTTTCACACTTTGACACCTCACGTAACAAGCAGAGAAGGTGATGGGTGCTGTGACACACGGTGACAAAACATCATGAAACTAATACTTTTCAGCTCTCTGAAAGTAGGAAGTGTGTAATCGTGTGATGAAGGATGTTTTCACTCATTAGTCCAGCTGTGTTAGACCTAACGAGTGATGTTTTAGAAAACCTTTTCATTACATATACTTTACAGTACAGCGAAATTCTTTTCTTTACACCTCCCAGCTTGGTTGGGTTGTCATGATTTTGGTGCCCGTGGAGAAAGAGCACAACACTATTGGCACTTGGCAACTTGGCAGTGCTTGGGGACTGAGCCCCTGGCCATCTTTCTAATTACTGAGCCATCAATACTCCAAAAGTATAAAAGTGCCTCCTGGTAACCCTGTTTATTCAGGAGCAGGATCCTCTTTAGTGGTTGTGGGGGCAGGAGGTACCAAGTTGTTGTGTGCCTGTATGAGCCATAAAATATCAGTGGTTCTCATTGATCCTAGAAGTTCGGTTGGGTGAGATAAACTGTCTGGGCAAACATAGTAGAAGGAAGAAAAAACATTGAGTGACTGTCATCGAAGATCACTTAAACATGTGTTTAACTGTGTTTAATAGTGATTGGTACATCAGGCTAAGAAGGGACATGCATGAAGCGATGCACCCATCATGCATAGTGCCCACTGTACAAGCCTCTGGAGGCAGTGTTTTGATCTGGAGTTGCTTCAGTTGGTCAGAACTAGACAACATTATGCAGCTATACAATTAAGTCAGCTGACGTCCTGGATGTACCAGGGTATCACATCTATGGAGTTTTTTTTTAAAGGAAATAATCTACCATAAAGAATGACTGTATTAGTCTTTATCTGTACATTAAAAGATCTGGATGTCCCATCGTCACAAGTCATGACTCAACCACTACTAAAGCTAGTTTTAATCATTTGCCTAAACACAGGGGGCACTGTGGCTCAGTGGTTATCACAGTTGCCTTCCATCTCCAAGGTTGGGGGCTCAAAACTTCACTTCCATGGGTTTTACATGTTCTACCTGTGGTTTCTGGATGTCCTTAAGGTCCTGTGCGTGAGAGTGTGTCTCCGCCTTATGGCCTGAGCTCGCTGGGATCTCAGAGCAACATTTAAACGTAAAAAATAAATAAACAGAACACCACACACCAGGATCAGTTACACCATTAAGTGTATTACTAGAGTATTTGTCATCCTGTCCTCACAGTTAGTGATCTGTGCGAGCAAACAATTAAGAGTTTACAAAAATACCACTGAATGTATGTGTGTGTGTGTGAAGGAACAAAAGCCAACAGCTGAATGATGTTCTGTCACTTTCTTAAATCTCACTGTGTTTCCCATTCCTCCCTCTCTCTCTCTGTCTCTGTTTGAGTTCTTCCAGAAAAACGAGCTCAGGGTCAACTCTTTAGGCTGCTCCTTTCCTCCTCCCTCTCCTCAGTCTTTCTCCTTCACTCCTCCCTGGGCTTCTAGAGGTACACCCCGGGTCTGTTTGGCTTTTGGGAGTGTGCATGTTAGTTCCATACAATATCAACATAATCTGCTAATTGTTTTTAAGTCTTGGCTTAGAAAGTGTTGTTAAGTGAGCAGAGCAGTTGGCTTGTCCATAGATTACTACAGAATGTTAATGATAGCTACATTGGGTGTACTGCTGATTAGTTAGTAGTAAATTGTGTACTCGTTTAAGACGTATCTCCTGGTCTTAGGTAAAGTCTCAAACACTGGATGCAGCTCTTCTTCTGGACCGAGTATCCTGACAACACCAGGTCACCACCCACACAAGCCTGTCCCACGTGTAGTGAAGCACTTTGGCATGCAGCGCCCTCTACAGATGTTCTCTGGCAGTGAACGAACAGCACTCCATGTCCACACTGCTGCACCCACGCCATGCTGAGGGAGCTCACAGCTTTAGATATGTGACTGGTTGTTTGTGCTCAGGTGTAATCAGCAGATCCTGTAGCTTTTGCTGTGTTTTACGTAGATCTCAGGTAGGTTAATATACAGGTGTCTTTTCCTAAAGCAGCTCCATTAGCAAAAAAAAAAAAAAGACAAAAAAAAAGAACAAAAGCTGCTGGCTTAGACCATGGTTCTTGAGGATGAATTTGGTACACAGCTGTATGTGCTTTGATATTTTTTTTATTATTTTTTTCAAATTATGTTTTCTGTTACGCTTTCTGTATGTTCCACTTTTAATTATGTGCGCACTGCCTTTCGATAGAGAGCAGTTCTTCCCTAAATTGTTCTCCTAAATTATCTTTCAAAAAAAATTTCTGACAACACATGAACCAGATCTTCTGTGGACGATTGCTGCGGGTATAAAAGTGACCTTATGGGTTGGGCTGAAAACCTGCCTGGAACAGACTGAGATTTGATTTGATTTCGCCTTTGAACTGTAGCAGCAGATTAAGATTGGTTTATGTTTAAAAGAAACAGCAAATCCATATTTTGTGCGTGTGTGTGTGAAAAGAATAATACTTTTAAGACAGCTGTGTTATACTTTGTCTATGATGATGCAATGCTACTGTATGATTTACAATTTAAGAGCAAGAACATGGACACTGCTGCTTATTTTTGAACACTGTAACTCTGAACAGGTAATAATAATAATAATAATAATAAGAATAATAAATAAGGAAATTCTGCTGTTACTTTATAGCTTTAGATCTGTGTTGCTGCCAAAGTAAAAGCTTTAAGCTTCCCATTCCTGTCTACCTGTTGTTGCCCCCCCCCATATAACTGTATAATACAATGCTATAAGCTTCCATACAGATCCATTTCATGGTCAGCCAGCGTTGGAAAAAAATGGTCAAGTATTATTTTAATATTTGGTTCAAAAGAAGAACCATTATTACTGTTGTTATTTATTATTGGATTCACCTTACTGTTTGGACCCTTTTTTGTCATCTTTAATTTTATTTCTTGTACACAATGCCTGTAATGGTGAGCAGATGGAGGTGCAAACACACGGGTGAACTTTTTCCCGAGGCTGGACAATCAGCGAGACAAATCGTCATTAATTACTTGAATGCAAGGACAAGCTCCAGTTCTTCCGCTGTTCAATATCTCATTAAGCATGTGATCGACTTCAGTTTGAATATGCCCATGTCCATGTGCCACGTATGATACACTGTATTTACCGCAAGACTGAATTTTAACATGAACTCCTTCCCTTTGGACACAAACCTGGATCAATAGTGTTTACTACTGCACTTTACATTGAATTATTGGATTCATCTAAGAGTCAGACTTACATGTAAAATTATGCTGATTTGTGTGGATTAATCACAAACACTACACTTCATTCGAGGATCTTAAAATAAAAATAAAAAATTTTGTACATTCAAAAAATAAATCATTGCTAAGAAAGCAAACAACACCAAAATAAAAATCAAAGACTTATCAGATATTCAATAAAATACAAGCAATAGTAAGCAGTAAGCAACATAGAGACACGTCCCACAGACCAATTATGCTTTGTTAGAAGCTGATTGAATGTCATTATTGACGTTGGAAAGATGAGATGTTTGTAGCCCGTCACTGTGATTTATTCTCTATGCAAGCAGATGGGTATGTGGTAATTGTTTTAATAGAAAAGATGAATATTACAGCAGGCTCTGCACTGACAATTCATTGTCAATTTGTCAATTGTTGTGAAATGTTGAATAATAGCGGTGTAAAATCCTTTCCCCAATAGATGGCACTAGAGAGCACACGTCTTTTTACCTTCTTAGTAACGAGACCAGACATTAACATGTACGTGAATAACACAAATGATAAATGTGAAAAGTAGCATGTTTATTGAAATACTCACTGCAATGTAAACATGGGTTTAATGATGATGACTCAACAGTATGTAAATGAATTTGGATCACTTTGCATTATATAAAAGGCACAAAGTTGTAAAAGTGTGCAAAATGCTAAACAATAATTGCATTTGTATAAATTTCTCTTTGTGTAATCTCTAGGCAGTACAATCACAGAACACTGGACTATCACCAAGCAGATGCAGGAACTTCCAGACATTTTGTAAACGTTTGGAATAAAAGAAAAAAAAAAAAAGTAAACCTGAGAACCCTTTGTTGACTTTTGTTTTTAGAGGACGGTAAAAAATCTGTTTGACTGCAGTGCAAGAATCTGAGGAACAGCATCAGGGATTAAACAGTGGTGTGGACAATATGGCTTTAAATCACTTTGGATTTTTAACATTTTTATTACCTAAAAACTGCAAGTCTTTTTTGCAAGTCGCTCTGGATAAGAGCGTCTGCCAAATGCCTAAATGTATAAGACATTTTTCTTTAAAAGCTTTCCAGCCGAAAGGCAGACCATGATTAAGTATAAAATATTCTATTTTCACAAGATATTATATATGTATATGTGTGTGTGTGTGTGTGTGTGTGTTGGTCTGGCTCAGCCCTAGTCAACAGTCTGGATAAGATCTTATCACTACAAATTATTGGGAAGCCGATGTTCAGGAAATGAGCTCAGTTACACTCAGGGATATGAAGCCTTGCTGCTGTTGGTGATGCACTCTGGTGATGCATACTTCCAAAAAGTATTACCCAAACTAATATGCTTTTAAAAAATTCTTAGCACCTGCCTCACACACATGCCCCCTTATTCCACCCCCTCCAACCCAACGCACACATACACCTCACTTGGAGATGCCTAATCCAGTCTTCATGTACTCATACACTACGTAGCTGATGCTGACGGCAGGAATCACTTTCATGAAGTTGGGTAGAATGCCGCGGTATAGGCCAAAGAAACCTTCCTTCTCCATGATCTTCTTGGTCAGTTTGGACATGGACACCGGCTCCGATCCCTCCACAGACGCTAGAGACAAAACCATCAAAGATAACATTCATTCTTTAAACCCATACATTTTTTTCCAACTGAATATATTTTTGTAATATTGTAAACAGGTAAATAAATATTTTTTTTTTAATTCCTACTTTTAGAATTTAAGAACTGTACAGCACTTTGGTCAAGTTGTGTTAAATGCACTTTAAAAACAAATTTGACTTGACTTAACAAGACTATGCACATTAAAAAGCAACACACTCATTTTATATTTCAACATGGGTGAATTTTAACCAAAGTGTTTCTGGATCATCAAGTTTTCCCACTCCACACCATTTCTTTGCTTTACTTACCATCAACTTCCTGTAGCTGCTCTCATTAGATTTAAATCCCTGACGATTGCCTACAAGGCTAAAAACAGGCAGAATGCAACTACCTCCCAGCACTAATCACACACCTCACTGCACCACTCTCCCTCCTATCCTCTGGCACTGCTTGACTGGTCCCAACTTCATCTATACTGTATGTCCAAACAGCTGAGCATTCTTCTCATCCCCCTCCCATAAAAAAAAAAAAACTCCCAATAGTGTTTTAGACTGCTGGTACTGAACCAGTATAAGGATGGATGTGAGTAACTGCACTGTATGTAAGTCGGTCTGGATAAAGACATCTACCAAATATCATAAATGTAAAATGTAAAAGTCTTGTACGTTGTAAATGCCTACAACTATGTAGCTCATTACCCCACGTGGGGTAAATATTCTGAACCACATATATTATGAATATTTACCCTGAGCCTGCATGCGTGTGCGGATAAGGGCGAGAGGGTAACTAGCCAGCTGACCACATGTGCTGGAGATGGTACCACATGCCAGCAGAACCAGTACCCCAGGGTTAGCTGACTCTGAAGCATAGTGCGTCAACCAGGTATTCTTTAGGGTCTGTGTGGGGAGACAGAGAGAAGAACATTGTTAGGAGCTAGTTAGCTTTGTAGCCGTACAGTTCAGATGCGAAACAACTTAGAAGCAATAGTTATAGTTGTTTTCTTTTCTTTCTTTTTTTTTTAAGACAGTATATTGTGTTTTCTTGCTGAAAGTGCTTTTGTGACTGGGTTTGGGCAGACAGCTGCTCTCTCCTCAATACTCTGGACCGTTCGGACCAACTGTCACCCAAAATATGCAATAATCTTCTTTGAACAGTTAATGTTGAGATATATCTGCTATGCATGATCTGTAAAGCCCTCCTAATGGCTCTAATCTCAGGTGCTGTTAGTTAATTGGTGATTTTTGAGGCTGGTAACTCTAAATGAACTCCTGCTCAGCAGTTGTGTTGGTCTTGCCTTTTTGGGACGGTCTTCATGAGAGCCAGTTTTATTATGGTGCTTGATGGGTTTTTTGCAAATGCTCTTGACAATACAGATCTTGCAGGAACTATTCCACAAAGGCTGACCTCTAAGTCTTAAAATAACAACTGACAGTTGTTGTTGTTACATAATTACCTAATCCCATATGTGCCTTTTCATAGTTTTGAAATCTTCAGTATTGTTGTAGAATGTAGAAAAAATAAACAAAAACAATAAAATTTGCATTTACTTTTAAGTGGTAGTGTATAAATAAAATTGAATTGTGAATAATTAACTCCAGTGCCACTTTCTAAAACAGGATGTCCCTCCAAAATTGAGGAAAAAGGACAAGACAAAAACCTGAAACTTCCTTCAAGAGACCTAAAGCAAATATGCCCCTAAATATGCATACAGTACTTTTTTGGCTTAATATAATTTACTGGATAAGTTAAATAAAAAAAATTCTCCCATGTACGGTAATCATGAATGGGAAAATTAGTTATGGAGAAAAAAAAGAAAATTTTTTTGTGGGTTGCAAAAATGCATTCCTGTTGTAAAGTCGAACATTTTAACATGGGCCTCTATATGGATTGACTCACTTTTGAATCCAATGATCCTAGTGGTCATTTGAGGAACTGAACATTTTGCCATTTATGCATTGGACTCATTTTTCAGATCCGGAGGTTGTCCCTTCACTGAGACCAAAATAGAACTTTTTGGGCATAATTCTAAAAACAAGTGGTGCCAAAACAAAAGAGCTAATCACACAAAGGTCACTATGTCCACGGGGAAGCATGAAACATGGTGGTGGCAGCATTGTGCTATGGGGTGGCTTCTCGATTGCTAGGACTGAGTCTTTAATTAAGCGAGAAGGGAATCATGGATCTGCACAAAACCTGCAGGTGTCTGTTAGACATTCCAGCAAAATGACACCCCAAAGAACGAATCTGAAAAAAAGAACAGCTTCAGGATTAGAGGATGATCAAAGTTTAGGAATGGCCCCAGTTAGGGCCTAGATCTAATTCCTATGAAAAACCTGTGTACATGAGATCCTTTCACGTTTTGATAGAACTGGAGCATTTTTGCAAGAAAGATAGGAACTGCCAAATCAAGATGTGCGCAAAAAGACTGAATTCTGTGTTGCACAAAAAAGTTATAAAACTATATTTCTTTTTTTGGTGGAAATATGCATCACAAACCCTGTAATTATAGCAGTTGTGTGTGTGTGTGTGTGTGTGTGTGTGTGTTTGTGTGTGTGAGATATTTTATATCGACTGTTCACGTATTTTAGAGATAGGGATCAGAAAAGTGTTCATTGTATATAATACAGGAACAATAATAATAACAGTGAAAGCTCTGAAGTTCCCATTCAGGTAAGCTGGGAAATATATCTACAGAGTCAGCCAAAAAATGTATACACACTTCAGACAAAGAAAAATAGTATGATGTATTAATATAATATTTATCATATTAATATCAGAATATCATATACAAAGCTTGTGTGGCTTTGGCTTGTATAGTAGTGTAGTTTTTCTTTTTCTGAAGTGTAGAAATTTTTTTGGCTGGCTCTGTGTGTTTGGCTGACTCACACACTCACACACACACACACACACACACACACACACACACACACACACACACACACAAGTGTCCTGAGAAATGGCCACACAGTGAACACCTGGTCTCACACTACTGAGATAATCCGTGAGCCATTTATCAACCGAAATTAATCTGTCAGATGTTTCCATCCCAAAATCCATTGCGTTGTCAGGTCCTGTTAACTGATTTGCAACGGCCTTAATACAAGACCTGAATACAAACATTTGCCGTGCTCTATGGATCTGTGGATATCAAGATCTGCACCTCATAGATAGCCAGGTCGATTCCTGCGTAGGGAATGATGCCCAGGATGTTGGGAACATAGCCTTTATAAAAAGCCTTGAATCCTTCTCTCTTGAGAATCTTCCTGGCGCAGTCGAACATTCCGGAGTACTGTCCGGTTTTCCTCAGAGTCAGTCTCGTCTTCATCACCTGAACAAAACCAAATACGACCACATTAACCCTGATGACTTATGGTTCTTTAGAAGAACATTGATCATATATCACATAAAGCGCAGTAATCTTTTGTACTCCTCTACCTCCATAGGGTAGATGACAGTCTGTGCTGTGGCTCCGGCCAGAGAACCTGCCATGAACCTCTCGTGAGTCCGAACCTTCCCTCCCTCTGAAGACAGCAGCTTTTTATACTAGAGTAGAGACAGTCGGTGAGATCAGTACCACATTAGTGCATCGTAATGTGAAGACATCAGACTCATAGTGTACGAGGGTTGTGATGAGTGTTCTGCTCTTAACAAAGGTACAGTGCTGTGAAGAAGTATTATTAGTATATCTGAATCATTTCTAATGATATAATAATCAAGTGACATATGCAAAACAAACAAAAAAAATGACTAAGGGGCAAATACTTTTCACAGCACTGTATAAACATTCATCCTGCATTGTTCATAGAGAACAGTAAAGTGGCTAGCTAACAATAATTTAAACTAACTGTCCAAATTATTAGGAACATCTGTAAAGTCAAAATCATCTCATCAACTGATCATGTGGTAGTAGTGCAATGCAACAAATTATGCAGATACAGGTCAAGTGCTTAAGTTCATGTTCCTATCAAACATTTAAAAGAAATAAAATGTGATTATTTGAGTTACAGTACGATATCCTTCCTGGCCTGGCAGCTTTTTAAAAAATGCCTATTTTCTTCTGACCTCTCATCAAAATAGTGTTCTCACTACCAGAACTAAACGTTTTTTGTTTTTCAACCCAAGAGACAAACTGGTCTGGACCCAGCAACCATGCCATGGTTAAAGTTACAGAGCTCAGACTTCCTCCATTCTGAGGATGTTTGATGTGGACATTAATTGAAGCTTGTCACCTGTACAGTATCTGCATGATTTTTGCAATGAACTGCTGCAACATGACTGGCTGATTAGATAACTGCAGGAATGAGCAGATATATAGGTGTTCCGTGTTTCTGTAGAAAGGTCTTCTGGTGTGCACAAACACTTTCTTGTGTCTCTGCCACAAAAAAAAAATGACAAAAGAGATTATTTTGATAAATGCAGCCTAAAACCTACATAATACCATTATCTACCAGCCCTGGGGTTGGGCTTTTCAGAAGGTGAAACTGAACATCTTGCCAACATCAAGTCTAATAAATGCAAATTTATAATGAGAACCTGTTCTAGATAGCCAGAAAGCTGTGGAAAGGAAAGTGTGCAAAATGAGAAACATCCAACACAACACAATGCTTAGTAGGTGAACACAAACAGTTTTTAGATTCTTAGGACATCTAAATATTTAATTTAATTGTATTATTTCTGTAAAGTGTCACAGAAAATATCCATTCAGTTACATGTAAAGCTGATGTTATACCAGAGCAAAATAAGAATGATCACTAGGGGGTGTGAATACTTTCTGAAGGTACATTAGGTACATCCCTCTCAAACCTTTAGACAAATCTATCCACCTCACCCTACCTGTCTCACATGTGCTTATCGCTAATAAAATTGAATGTTTGTCTCTTACCTGCTCATACGCCATGAACTTGATGGCTGTCTCTGGGGCAATTTTCAGTACATTGACACCATTACCCCGCCACAAAGATGTGACGCCGCCCTCTTTAATCATTTGCTTGAATCCACTGATCAGACTGATTTTGTTAGATTTTGAGGCATGAACCTGAAACATGAGGCATAAGAGCTTTAGACATATTCTTTTATCATCGACGTCAGATGTTGTGTATTTAATCGAATATCCCGACCATCTCTACATCAGTATAGGCTGAGAATGGATTCTGTGTGAAATACACAACAGCTGTAACCAAATTAAAACATCATCATCGGTGCTTCCTTACTGAGAGAGTGGGACCTAGGTCCCCCAAAAAGAGCAGAAAAATAAAGAGAAAAAAAATAATGAAGCTGTTGTGATGCTGTACCTGCATAAACACTTTCATTCGGTCCAGGGGAGCGGTCCCTGTGCGTGACACTGCTCCTGCCATGGCACCCGCAACCAGCTGCCTCCACCACAGACCAGTCGTCTTCTCCTCTTCTGTGAACTCATCTGGGATGGTCAGACTGTCACCAATATCCAACACCTAGGGC
>JAOTRS010118228.1:0-16417 GCA_028565755.1 Dinotopterus cunningtoni
GCGACCGATCCGGTATGGAAATGATATAATGTGATCTCCAGTAATGTCAGTTATAATGATTGATGAAACTCCAGACGATGTTTTTAAATTTAGGCCAATCCTCATGCCAACCCAGCATTAAACCCATATTCCATTCTGCGATCACAGTCTTCAGGTTTTATCTCCTGCACGTAATGGGGTTTCAATGGGTGGAAATTCTATTCTTTATGCAACACCATACATTGTGACACATGCGTGTCTTGTTAGTCCACTTTCCACTTTCAAGCATGTGGTTATCAGCTTTGCATGACAATTTTTATTGTCTCCGGACGTAGTGTTGCATTCCTCTCTTTTACTGTACGCCACCACCTCTGCACAAGAACAATGGAATTCCACACTTCAGCAGTCGGCCATCTTTGTTTATGTTGCATGTGCTCCCTCTTGCGGTCGATGCCTGTTTTCATCATGATGAAATCCAGTGATACTAAAAGTTTTATAGACATTCTATAGACAAATACTTAATTTTCACCCACCCTGTATTAGTCAGCAACTGTAAAAAGAAATTACAGTTACAAATCTATGGCACTCATTTAAGTCATGTTTGTTGTCTAGCAAGCTACAATTCAATATCATTAGCTGACTACCTAAAATCAACTTCTCAATCAATTTCAATGTTATGCCTCCAAATAATAGCCACGTTCGCCTCGCACATCTATGGTTGGGGTCTGAATCTTACTTTCAGTTTTTGTGCTTAGTCCCTGTGCTTTGAAAGGTTCCTCTGATTCCACCCACAGGCTGCATGCTGATTGGTGAATGATTTTGTGTGTGTGTGTGTGTGTGTGTGTGTGTGCCTCTGTCCTGCTGGGTTGACACCCCATCCATGATCTCCTCCGCCTTGTGCCCTGAGTTCCATGGTAGGTTCCAGGCCAACTGCGACCGTACGCAGGATAACCTGTTATGTAAAATGAAAAACTTTATGTTGAGTGACTGGAGTCCCATTATTCAACTTATACTATAACAGCAATATGTTCCTAATCATTCAGTTTTACATTATATGACACTGATAAGTGCACTGACTACTACGACTGTAATACTATTAGTAATGTCTAGGCAGGACCCCCTGCCCACAGTACCTATGGCCATTCACTGAGGCAGAAAAATTACTAAAGTGAAAAATACTCCATGGCATTATGGAAGTTGACAGCTAAAATAAGTTGTTAGGAAGTGCTGCTGTTATAAATTTTTGTATTGAATTGGCTGCAGTGTAATATAACAAGTGTTTTTAAAGAGATTTACCGGGGGTACTAATACATATGCTCCATTTGTACAATGATTTATGGATAAAAATATAAACTGCACATAGCCATTTCATTTTAATATCAGTGCTTTCCTCATTTCTCTCTATACATTTCCTCTAAATAATCCCATAGTGTAGGGTAGCAAACATAGAAAATGTGTTATTTAACATGAAAATATTATATCTTTTATATTATAGTTGACAGGGAGAAAGGACAATGGGGTCTCAGGTCTTGTTTTTTATTTATGAGGGTAGTGATAAGATTCTCAATCACAGAATCAGAGCCATCGTTTCTTTGCCAGTCATGCCTCTATCCTAATGCACTGAGGTATAAGCTTTGCATAAAAGAATGTTGCCTTGGACACGTGGGTGAGTGCATTTCAATATGGGTTAGAAGTGATTTTTCTAACTGAAACTGTGACTTATGATTTGTACTTGGACTTTTCTCACAATTTTTTGAGCTAATGTTGATCTTTCTGCTGTGTAAAACCTCTACTGTGAAAAGTTAACATACCATTCATATTCCTAAAAAAGACTGTAGCTGCACTTTTTGATTTTAAGTGTCTGAGTCTTTGATAGAAGACCATTAGAGCTCTCTACTGTAGATCAGTGTATCACTAATGCATTCCAAAGAATCTTATTTTCCAAAGAATATTAGAATATTAGACTTGTGGGAAGTGTGTGTTGGCATGGTGGTTTAGTGGTTAGCACTGTCGCCTTGCACCTTCAGCGTCCTGTGTTCCATTCCCACATCAGGTCTGTGTGCATGCTGTTTGCATGTTCTCCCTGTGCTTGGTGGTTTTCCTCTGAGTTCTCTGGTTTCCTCCCACAGTCCAAAGACAGGCTTATTATCGTCCAAATCCAAATTGCCCATAGTGTGTGACTGTTAACTAGAGGTGCTGCAAAAATTTTTTTTGTTATATTAGTTACCTCTGATTTGAAGGCCTTGTTTAGGCTGCAGGCAAAACAAAGGTCCTGTGGGTACTGTACACTGTAGCATGTGTGGTGTGTGACATCAAGTGCTTGTGGCTTATTACAACAGACAGATAACAACAAGACATTTAAGAATGTCACTTTTAGGTCATGCCACTTTCTAGTCGTGCTCCATTTCTTCCATCATCTACCTGCACATTTTTCAGCCATGGTTCCATGTCCATACCACGTGATTGTTTGTGCTTAAACTTCTGAGTTGTGTTGCAAGTGATGTCATGGACAGTTTAAATTCTGAATTGAGTGGGTAGAGCATCCAGACAGAGACACATCTTTAGGAGACAAATCTTTAGGGATCCGATAGGATTCTGATTTCAAATCACCACTTAATATGTTTTTTGCCAAAATATGCAGTTTTTTTTTATGTTAAAACTGCATGAAAGCAATCAGATTCAAAACATATTCCAATGTGGGTACTCCAAAAATCAAATTTGGCCTGGCAGTCTGAACATGGCCTAGGGGTTAACTTTAGTTCATAAACCTGAAGATGTATTTTGAACAAGTCATTTGTATTTTTCAAGTATTGCATATGTTTTATCTGGTTTGATGTGAGTAAAGTCAGTATAATACAAACCAAGTTCTTCTTACATGTTATATAGGACATGCAAATTCTTTGCACACATTTTTTAAATCTTAGATGAAGTTTTCAGATTATATAAATACATAAGTTTTTTGCACATCAAATCAATCCAAGTGGCTTTATTGTCATTTTAACCATATACAACAGTACACAATGAGATTAAACAATGCTCCCCCAGAACTATAAACCACAGAACTACACAAAATGTTACATAATTAGCCTAAACTATAAACACAAGACTGCACAAAATCCATGTGTGCAAGCATGTGCAAACAGTCCAAGATGGTACAATTGCTCATGACCCATATACACATGGGTCATGGACAAGCTTCACCTATTTGTACTCAAGCATTTAAAGCATTTCCACCTTTTGTCTTTAAAGAAGCAGTGATTTATACTTACTGAATTCATTTGCAGCTTTTTTTGAAGCATAATTTAATTCAAATGTTAATCTGTTTAATGAGCCGAAAGTCATACAAGTGCCACAAGTTGCCAATGAGAGGGTTCCACTCTGAACATGTTTGTTCTGCTCTCCTATAACGTAAAGCATGTTTAATCCATAATGATCATAATTATTGTAAAAGAATGTAAATTGTGGTTCGAGATTTATCATGATTGCAACTTATTCAATTTAACTAAAATGCTGCACATATGCTAGAACATTAGGGGCATTTGGTGTATACTGATCCTACATAAGGACATTAAAATTAGCACGAAAAAATTATAAATGACAACTTTAATTTTTTTATTGTTAGTACAATAAAATAATAATAAAAAAAATACAATGCTTGTTAATTTTACTGACACTGTTTTCTTTTTTTTCTTTGTCATCTCTCTCTGCAGTGACTTCATCCAAGGACACTGGTTTTAATGTGCATATGGAGCATATCTCCCAGGAGTCTATGGATAGTTCTGATGAGGAGTTTTTTGATGCTCGAGGTTAGTGTCACTTCTATTCCAGTGTCCAGAATTTGTTCATCATTTTCTTCTCTCTCTGTTTCCCTCTTTCTGTACATTTCTCCCTCTTAGAGTCTCCCTCGTAACATTTATTTTGCTGGCTCTAATTTAATGATGGTGTTATTTTGAAGAGGATTGATATCAGTCAGCCTAATTGCTAAGTATGCAAATAATGCAGTTTTTAAAGCTTTTCAAAAACACCCTGGATGTTCCCTTTTTGTCCCTGTAGATCAATGTCTTGCATATAAAAACAGTAACCCTGCACCCTTGCTGTATTGCACTGCTTGCACCACCATTATTCTGGATGATATGACAACTGTTAGGAAACATTCATGAGATTCAGGATCCTCGCATCAATCTCATATCTGGACTGAATTTAATTATTTGCTGGTATAGTAATGTTAAATCGAGGCTAGTATGTGGCCAGAAAAGACAGATTTCCTTAAGATGTACTATACAGTACCAGTCAATTTTGGACACATCTTCTAATTTCAAGTTATTTCCTGATTTTTATTTCATTCTACATTGTAAAACAATGCTGAATGCATCCAAAATATGCAATAATCACAGTTTATAATGAGATGTTTCTGCTACTTTTGCTCTGTAAAGCCTTCATAATGGCTCTAATTTGAGGTGATGTTAATCTAATGCAAATGCACTAGACAATACTAAACTTCAATTCAATTCAACTTTATTTATATAGTGCTATTAACAAAAGTCATTGTTGCAGAAGGATTTACAGAATCAAAAGCAAATTAGGGAAATGAGTATTTAATGTGTGAGAAAATGTGTATGAATTAAAATGATCAGATTGTCCCTAATAAACAAGCTGAGGGCGACGGTGATAAGAAAAAAAACCCTGACATGGCAATAGGAAGAAACTTTGAGAAGAACCAAACTCAACAGAAAATCCATCCTTATTTACTATAGGTGATAATGGATAGCCGGGATTTATTTGCCGTCATACTGCTAGGAGTAGGCTGGAAGTTCAGTATAAAATAAGATATGTTTAAATTAATATGGAGTCCACTTTCCTTATTGGAGGCTGTTTCTAAGAATTTCAGCCCTGAACTCCTGAGTTACTGCAGTATTGTAAGAACTATTCTAGAACAACTGACCTTTGTGTCGTAAAATAACAACTGACTGTTGTGTTGTTACTTAATTCCATAATTCCATAATTCCATATGTGGTGTTTTTTGAAATCTCCAGTATTGTTTTAGAATGTAGGAGATATATCACAAAACAAAAAACATGGTATTAGAAGATGTGTTCAAACTTTTGACTGTACTGTATTTTCAGGATTGAATAGTGGGGACCCTAGAGCTTTGAAGCACATCCCTTTGTGGCACCATAGTGCTATCATGTAACACACAGGGCAGCTTTCTTAATCTAAGTATTTATGTGAGAATGCATGTGCACGTGCAGTAGATTCTGAAGCAGATATGTATAAGCTCAGTAATGACAACTCAGTACTGTGTTTTATCATGACAAAAATATTAAACAGAAAACATATTTTAATTGCACAAGTTTCCACCTGTCTGGTTCAATACTCGGTTTAATACACACCTTTGGCTGCAATCTGCAGATATTTTCCCCATTTGTTTCAAGCAAATTTGCTTTGTCAAAACTTATGTAATATTGCTTTAGTGGAGATATGCAGTATTTCATTATTGTCCAGTTTGTTGTTTGAACAATCCTAAATGCCTCACGTGCCTCAATATTTTATTTAGGTGTGTGTGTGTGGGTGTGTGTGTGTGTGGGTGTGTGTGTGTATAACACTCTACATGGCCTAAATAATGCTGTGTTGAGTTAAATGTGAGGTCAACGTAGCAATAATTAATGAGAAACTTACACACTGTCTTTCTTTTTTCATGACCTATATAGATGTGAACAGTGGTTATATAAACTCGTGGAAACTTGCAACTCACAATATTTATATGATAGCAACATTTGGGCCTTTGCATTGCCCTGTTCTACACATTTTTGCATGACTAGATTATGTTTTTTTACTCATCCATTGTCTTTGCTCAAAGCTGAACAAAAGTTTGTGCTACATTGGTTTTATTCATTACATAAGTGAATGAAAGAAGCTTTGATGGAGTTACCTAACCACATTTGCAATTAATTATCAGCTTAGGCACATGATTTAGATCCATTATGAATCACTTCCTCCATTTCTTCTGTTACTGCAGGCATTTGGTATGCTGTCATTACTAATTCATTAAAACAATTACATAGCAGCAAATCAAATGAATCAACATAATTTTTCATATTGATTATGTGGCAGTTGCTGCAGCTCAGAGGCTGACTGAGTGTTAGGTCTTTTATACAACTATAAACCTTCATTAATTAGTCTGATCAGAACCGCTTGATTTCTGTAGGATTAAAGGGCACTATTAAATGTCCTCCCCATTCATGTATAATATACTGTATGTGTTTTGGTCTTTGGGAAATAGGGCAGTTCATTATGTATGTTTGGCTTGGATTTTTAAGCATAAATTTGTGATAGGCGGATGACAGTCAATCCCATCACTCATAAAAGATGCTTTGAGTAAGCTAATCAAGATCTCTGGAGTGTTATGTAGATACATCAGATGACAGTTTTTTCCCCCCAAATGTGACCTGAACTGGTCTGAAGGGACATACGGATATTGAATTTAGTATTTAAATAATGTTAAATATTGTGTGAACTGAATACTGTGATACAGCTGTGCTGCTGAACGCTTAAATCGATTATATATTTTCTGTGACAGTGTTTCCAAGGTTTATATTACCATGCTGTGACAGCCAGTGCACGCACATTAGTAAAACCTTCTGGCTCAAACCATTCACACACAAACACACACACACACAAACACACACACACACACACACGCACACACACACACACACACACACACACACACACACACAACTCTACCTGCAGCCCCTGTGTGTGTGGAGAGGGTAGTAGGGCTTGCTGATACACCTAAGTTGGAACACAATCATTGCTTATCATTCTCCCGTCGCCCGTCGACCTACAGTATAAACTGGGCATGCCACGCTTGACTGGTGAGTATACCATATAAATAATAAGTCTAAACTTAGATGCGTCCTCTGTTTTTGATGACTCCGTAAACTCTGAAACGGTTTCACCAAAAAAGGAAGCTGCCTGCCTTGTGAACATGTCTGCCTCTGTCTCTGCCTGCCTCACGCCATCTGCTTTATGCGGCTCACTTCACATGCTCCATCGCAACCCAGAGGACTCTGCCTACACTGAGTTACGCCCCATCAATGACTCTATATATACAGTACAGCATATATCATATTTAACCTTTATTGCTGAACATTGTGCTAAATAAAGACCGTTCGTGCTTGTGGAACCTCGTTCCTGTGTTTTCTCTCCACTTTTCAACCCGTTACATTGGTGGAGAATGCAGGCAAGTGGAACGGTACCAAGCCCACAAAGGTCTCAAGAGGAATGTCTAGGACATTCCTAGAAACCAGCGTTCAACAGCAGGTGCTCTTGGACCAGCTCTCAAAGGGTTTGCATGACAACATAGAGGCGTTCCTTCGTACATTCAAAAAGACTGTGGAGCAGAAAGGCTGGCCTTAACATAAGTGGAGAGGCACTCACAGGTAAGGCAAAGTTTGCCGTCTTTTCTCTTTCCGATGTGGATGTGGACAAGTATGATCTGCTCAAGACCATAAGGTGCATTAGAGTTTCTAGTGCTTGCGACCCACAAGTTGCATCTAGACCTCAGGTGGATCAGCCAAATTGCAATCAGGTGGCACCAGCCATAGTTACTCATGCTGTTTGAAGTGGTAGAAAAAGTGGCAATGGATTTTGTGCTTTGCTCCCTTCCCGAGAAGGAACGTAAAGCATGAAATGGTGAGTGCCCTGAAATGTGCACTCACAATGCTTTCACTGGGCCAAATAAAATGGTGGCTGACAAAGAAGCTCACCCCCCATTTCATCTCCTCATTTCACAAAGAACTGGTAAACGCAAAAGCACTGAGCTGTATCATGTAAAGCAGTGCATTAAACCCATACCAGGCATCTCAGCTCAGTTTGTCTGTCGAGCATGGCCACGGGCTAATCCCGAGAGGAGAGGAACTGTCTCCCATACAGAATCAGGAGCTGAGTGAGCTAGTGGAGCAGTTCAATGATATGTTCTCCACCAAACCAGGGCTTGCACATTTGGTATGCCATGACATCAAAACTCTGTCCGGCGCTATCAATTTTCAGCACTCGTAATCGAGCCCTGGAATTCTGCCGTCATGCAGAAGTTGAAAGGATACTCCAACATGGCATCATAGAGGAGTCGACAAGTTCCTGGTCAAGCCCTATCGTAACACTGCCCAAACTGGACAGCACATTTAGTTATTGTAATTACTTCTAGCAACTGAATGGAATCTCAACCATTGATGCTTACCTGCTTCCACGTGTAGATAATATTCTGAATCAACTGTGTAAGGCCCGGTTCATCCACATCTTACCAAGGACTACTGGCAGGAGAAAACTGCCTTCACGACAGACCAGGGCCATTGGCAGTAAGAGGGCAATAGAGGAGCTTTGTTATTATATAGAAGAACAGCACTTTAGATTTCTCACAGATTATGGTCCTCTACAATGGTTGGCAAGAGCTAAAAATACCAATCACCAAGTTGCACAATGTTTTCTCTCAAAACAGGATTTTTCGTTTTCTGTTGTTCACAGGAGTTTTCAACACGGAAACGCAGATGGACTGTCAAGATGACATGCCTTGTTCTCGCTGGCAGGTGTGAGTGCTGTGATGGCAGGCTTATAGTCAGTGTGTGCACATTAGTAGAATCTTTTCGCTCAAACCACACACACACACACACACACACACACACACACACACACACACACACACACACACACAGTTTTACCTGCAGCCCCTATGTGTGTGGAAAATGGATGGGGCCTTGGGCTGGAACGCAGTCACCGCTTGCCATTCTACCGTTGCCAGCGGCCTATAAAAAGGCCATGCTTGATGCTTATTATCTACTAATAAGTAGATCATTTCCAAACCTAAACTTACATGCAGACTGCAGACTCCGCAAACTCTGATGTGTCATCGCGATGCAGAGGACTTTGCCTACACTGAGCTACGCCCTGTAAACCCGCACCACTCACCTAGACGCCACTTAAACCACTGTTCTAAACGCTAAATAAAGATGCTTGAGTAATCTCGTTCCCTTGTTTTCTCTCCACTTTAATTGATAACATAAAATAGCTTGTATCTGTTATGTGGTGTGGGTTAGTTATAATATATGATAATATTATATTATTATAAAAATAATATTAATAAGAGCCCAGGGCCAACTAAGGGGGTCAACGAAACTTATGACAGGCACGGGAAGACCATTCCGTTTGGAAATAGCGTAGGATTATTATTTTTGTTTTTGTCTTGGCCCTGATACCTTTGCCGGTGGTACCTAATGATCACACAAAATGCGCAGTTTCCAGAACCCTTAAATAGACATGCCATCAGGTGCAATGTGTGGTTGTCACTTTGCAACCACTTGTCTAGATGACTGTGCCTCTGCCTGTTCAGAACTCTGCGGGGTAAGAACTCGCGGATCTGGTCCTTCTGAACAGTGCAGGATATTTTAACACAGTTCTGCCCCAAGTAAGACCCGTGTCATTACAGTACCCCCTCCTCCATGGATGACTTCCGATGTCCGAGAGTTAATTTGGACACTACAGAACTCTTCAATGGTTTCGAGGTCCAGTGTATTCCGAGCGGAGAGTGCTTGGTCACCCAGGCTCTTGATACTAAGCCTAGTGGTTCTCCGCTTGGCCTCCATGGGGGCATCCATATGCCGTCCCATTGGTGGGTGTATGGGGGCAAGGTGCAAAGTGTAAACCATTTTTGAATGGCCTTTCGATTTGCATCCCAGTAGTTTGCATCCCAGTAGCCCTAAGGGGCAGTAGTAAGGGGTATTGGGGCAGGGGGTGCTGCGACTGGGGGTTAGCTGTCCTTAAGACAGCTTAGGGCGCACTAACACCCCCAGTTTGAGACAAAACAGACGCCAGTCGGTGCGAGGGTTGTGACATTGTAGCCAGGAAAACTACTGGATTACTACAGCACTACTCTCTGATCTTGCACCCGGGTTATCAGAAATGAAATTTGTTAGGAGTGATGTCCAAGCTGTAGTGTCACTGGAGCCATCTGCAGTATCACGCACCCCAACTTAATTGGCTGGCCAGCCAGGGAGACCAACTGGGTGGCAAAAAGGAGCAGTTTAACTGGAATGCCTGGGCTAGTCTTCTATCAATGAAATTTCCTGTGGCCCCCGAATTGATTAGTGCCTCTAATTGGGGTCTCCAGATCCCGGCCACTAAGAGCGTAGCTGGTAGGAAGAGTCTTGCATGATAGGGCTTTACTTTTGGGTCAAAACTGACCCCTGTTCCCCCCTCCTGGGGTGACCATGTCTGTGGCTTGCCATGCCCCGAGTGTTACTTGCCCTTTGGGGGCCCTGTGGGAAGCCTGGTGACGCCTAGCTGCATGGCATCTTCCATCTCTTCCAGCTCAAGCTGTAATTTAGACTCTAAATCAGGGGCAGGATGTGAAGCCCAGTTTGGACAGAGGTGAGGCTTTGCACCTATAGCCGAGGGGAAAGATCGGCTATGTGCTCTGAGCGGTGTTTGTGGGGTGGAGGATATGTTTCCTGCCAGGAGCTGCCGAAGCATCTGGCCTGACACTCACGAAGGCGGTTATCCTCCAAATCCTGTGAAGGATCACGTATGGCTAGCTCGTCTTTTAGCTGCTCTGAGAGCCCTTGAACATACGCGGCCATAAGGGTCGCAAAACCTGACTGTGTAGTCAGCTACCAAACGTCCCCCTTGACGAATAGAAAGGAGGGCAACACTACACTGTTAGTCCCATGTGGTGGATGGAATGTAGCCCTAAGTGCATCAACGCCTTCGCCCTTACCAAGGTTTCATATGTCGTGCCGCTCTCTTTCTACTTGCCAGCATCTAAGGAAGACTGAGGCTGGGCCTTTTGCATTTGTCGGGCTTGCTGCACGCTGTGTCTAGGCCTTGATACCCTTACCGGTGCTACCTAATGATCGCAAAAAGTGCGCAGGTATCAGGACCCTTAAATAGAGACGCTGACAGATGTGGCGCGTTCACGCTGATTGCCTCTGCAGCAGCGTCAACTGGCAATCATGTGTCTAGATGACTGCACCTCGGCCTGTTCAGATCTCTGCAGGGTAGCAGCCTGCGGATGTGCCTGTTCTGAACAGTGCAGAGTGTTTTTTTATGCGGTTCTGCCCCTTGTAAGACTCGCGTCGTTACAGTATCATCAACGTTCCCTAACCATAACACTCAATGTAAAAATTATGTTCTGATTATAAATTTAAAAACAATTGCAAACTGTTATTGTCTGAAAGGAATAAAACTTTGGCTGTGCTTTTAAGATAATCTACTCTGTTGGTGTTGGACCTAACTCTGCTCTGACTCAAATCACTGTGGCATTGATTATTTTCCCTTACAACATGCCTTATTGTATTTTATTCCATACATATTGTATTTGAACTTAATTGTTCAGTGTATCCCCCTAATGTTTGGGAAACACAAAAGGAAGGTGTTTACTATAGCGGTGTCATAACATTAAGAAAGATATAGGTTTTTTGTGACTGTCCTGATGTATCTTATTGCTTTTTTTTGTTGTTTATTTTCACAATTCTAGGTTAAAAATGTTGTATTTTTGAAACCAATGAAGTATGCATTGTTGCATGTTGACATACTCTGCTCTGGAGCATTTGTTATTTATGTATTCATGACTGTTTGCACGAATCATCAACTGAAATCCCAATTACTGCCAGAAATCCTGCAGTGGGAAAAATGACATCTCTAGCTGTAGCTTCTTGTAGCTTCCAGTCTCAAAGGGGTCATTTCTTTGCACCATAAGTTTTTTAATTTTGTGCTGTTAATATTTTATACTCGTAATATACTCTAAATTTTTGTCTAGTTTAATATTATGCGCAGTAAGCCTTTTAGCTAACTGCATGTCAATGATATCCTTTGCAGTGTTTTTTTTTCACAGGCATTAGTAGGCCTTGGCAGCCTGCCTCCTACTGAACATTAAAGAGAGAAACCCCATCTTCCTTTCTTTTTTGTCTCTTATCTCTTATTATAGAAGGCCTTGCTTTTATCCTTTGTACGACAATAGAAAGCTCTCACTCTGGGTTCCCTTTCTTGAATGGTTTGTGGGCTCTCTGTTATTCTCTTTTTCCACCTTTTTATTTCCTTTACCTGCATGGCCTGCTACATTTTCACATTTCACACTGCAAGATCTCTCTCTCTCTTCTTTCTTTGATCATGTTTTCACTGTCACCTAATTTTAACCTCTGTTATATTGATCCAGGTTTTTGCCAGAACGCAAAGAACGCATTTAAGTTTAGGCTTTAAAATGATGGACTGACTTTACAGTTTTCAGCATACACTTTACTTCTTAAAAGCTCTTTTTAATACATAGAGGTGCTAGCTTTAATGTTTAAGTCAATCCTTGTACAGTATGTTCACTTGTCAAAAGCATAAAAGGGGCTAGATAAGAGGGAATGACAAAATAAGACCATTAATTAATTAGTGACTAGGTGGTGTGATATGGCACAGTGTGAGACAGTGTAAGATGCAGTGTAATAATAATTCTCATGATAATATTATAAATGTCTTAATAAACATTGGGGATGTGTTGGCATGTACACTGACCAATAAAGCAGTAATATGGAATTGACAATACACAATGGGTAATGCGGTTGTAGTAAAATATCCACCTATAAGAAAATTTGCAACGATTTCGGTTCCATGGTAATCCAATGGTATCTGTACCATGGTGTATAGTACCACTGTATTTTTGACAGTATGGTGGTACTCATTTGCTGATATAGTAATGTACATACAGTATACTACACTATAGTACATGGTTCGTAGTAATACCATAGTAAACTGTAGTACATAACATAGTAAAAAGTTTATGGGCAACAACAGCTTTATGCCAAAATGTGTTAAACCTGTGAAATTTATATATTTTTCCAATATACAACAACAGAAAAAACAGAAAAAGACATATCCCACCCCCCTCCTCTCCCACGCAGCACCCAACCAATCATGCACAAACACCCCCATGCCCTGGCTCAGACAGATCCATGTGTGTCAAACAGATCACATACTGTACATTTTCAAAGCATGATCCAGTTCAAACATTCAATCTATTGAATTACCTGTGAATTTGTAAAACATAAGAGATAACCAGTTGAAAATGTTATTTAAAAAAGTCTCACTAGAACCTCTTAGTATATGTCTAGTTTTCTCCAGAAAATTTAATGTCTTTAATCCATTGAGAGATGGAGGGACACTTAATTGCCTCCAAATGAAAAAGTATGGAACGTCTGGTGAACAAAGATAAGAAAGCTATAGAATCATTATGTGTAGCACTCACTGGAATTGAAGCATCTGGAAAACCAAATACTGTATAGCAACTGATGCAGTATACTGGAAATGCTACTGGAAAAAAGCTTTCCAGAACCCCTGTAAATTTGGCTACAAAAAAAAAATGTAACTTAAATGACAGGAAGTGAAATGACACTTGCCACATCTATCCTCAACATCAAGCAAACCATGTTTTGGCAAAATGTGCAAATCCTGAGAAAGACTGAGGTAAGCGCAGGAAGTTTTGGAGTGCATCCTACAGTATATGTGTAGGATTTCTCCCACTATTCCTTGCTTAACTGCAATTCCAAGTTGTTTCTCAAGCATTTCTAGTTTCTTTTGGTGATTTCAGAATTACTTAAGTTTAAGGGAAAAGATAATGATATATCCCTGAAATTACCCTGAGCTGATGTGAATTAAATGTGACTAGGCTTTCCCAGGGTTCTTGGGAGGTGTATAAGAAAAATTGGGACAACACTTGGATACAAAGTTGTAAACTTGTAGGTAATGAAAGAAATGAGCTGGCAGCTCATACTCCAAGAAACACAAATTTAAAATTAGGGGTAAAGATGTTTAATGCCTTTGTCATGCCATAATAAAAAATGCTGAATCTAGAAGTAAATTATTCTTATGCGATAAAGCGGGTTTAATTGGAAAGGAAAAGTAAAGTGGAGACGATATAGAGGATGACCTACAAGACAGTGACTCTAATTTGCCAATGTGTAATAGTCCACATGAGTTCATTCAAATATTTTTGGATATGTGCAGCCCAGTAGTATATTTGAAGATATTTTCACCCCAAAGAAAAGAGGTGATGCTTTTGTCCAAAGAATTAAATAAGTATTTAGCTAGGAATTAAGGAAAAAAATTAGTTAGAATGATAATTTAATTTGCATTTTGAATTGCTCTATCCCTGAATATAAAGATTTTTATCGGTTATAAAAGGGGAGAAGTTGGCATGGAAGAGATCAGACAGAACGTGAGTCATGTTAATTCCAAGATAATTAAACCCTGAACAGTTATGTTTGAAAGGTTGAAGTTTTAAAGCACTATTGTTGATTGGGTAGCATATAGAGAAAGAGCTGAAATATCCAAAATTGTTAAAATAGCAGTAACATAGGCTGCAGGGTTTAAAACTGACATGCACCTTGAATTAAACATATCGGACATTTTTATACTGCTTTAAAGCTTAACATTTTTAACTCAGTATCACAATAATATTTTATAACATTTTTTTTTTTAAAGTTCTTGATTAGAATGCAGGCTGAGGAGAAATGCACTACATTATAAAGCTAATTAGCCCAGAAGGCTTTTTAGAAAGCAGTTGGCCCTCTCTCTGTTTCCAGAGCTTATCACAGATTTTATCTGCTCTGGCCATAATCTAAAGGCTGCAACTGACTGGCTTTTGGTCTTGCTCGTTGTACACACACACACACACACACACACACACACACACACACACACACACACACACACACAGAGCTCATTTGTATTCTCCCCTACACCATTCACCATCTCCCACTAAGTCTCTTTCCTCATAAGCAGCAGACATGATCTCCTTGACACGCTAATTCTCATTTAATTGCTTTTTTTCTTATTTCTTTTGCCGTTCACCATTTTAATGCATAATGCTGCCAAAGGAAATGAGACAAAAATAGAGTGACTCAGACAGACAAGTGGGAGACTGAGCATGACAGCACAGGAAGACTGCTTTTTCCACCCCTCTATCTTATTGTATTTTGGTCATGTATACTGTATATTTGTGAGAAAGGAAGCTTTTATGCTGTATTAGGGCATTTTCCCCTGGGGTACACTGTGGTGTAATGGAAAGCATATGGACGTAGATAACTAGAACCTAAACAACATCCTTTATGTGTCTGAAGGAAGGGAAAATTATAAGCTTTGTTTGTTGATGTGGACATAGTAAGTAGAATTAAGTGTTTTTCACAGTTTTTTTTAAAAATGTTTTGTGGAAAAGGGTAAGTAATAACATTTATATACAGTACAATGATAATTGAAAGGTGGCATTCACACAAACAAAAGCTGTGCTAGTCACGCACTGCTGGCAACCAGATGATCCCACGCCTGAAGTCATCAACCCTGCAGCAAGACTGTTAAGGCTTGTCTGCTCAAAGCACACACACCCAAGGATTGCCATCAATCACTCATTCCCCGTTTTTATTTTTTTCCCCTGGCGATCCCTTTCTCACTCTCTCTTTTTCTCTCTGGAATAAAGCACAAATAATGCATATGTTTCTGGCATGTTTTGCATGTGTGTCTGTACCTGTATTCTGTACCTTTGTTCTTATATTTCAGCATGGCTTTATGTCTGTTTCTTTCAGTCTGTGTTTCTTTGGTTGTGCTATATGGTTGTGTTCAGGTTTTTTCAGTAAAAATATTCTTAAATTCCACCTTGAATGCACTCGTTTCATTTGCATAAACAAAATTCCTTGTCATTAGGGCAGTAGGTAACCATGTAAAATTACGCAAGCACAGGACAGAATGTGCGCAAGACAGAATGTGGTTATACTCAATATCTGTATACTGGCTATGCTAATGTATGACAACATGCTTACGATATTAGTGTTATACAAACATTGTATATTATATATTGGCATTGTCTTGTTTTATAAACATAAATAAATATGTGTTAAGTAACTGACATTTCAGGAATTATATAGTCTAGTATTTTTGCTTATCTATGTTTATTTTTGCTTTGCTAGCTGAAATAAACCTAGAAGAATTTACACTCACTTTATAGCCTATTAGCTAGCCGGCTAGCTAGTTCACATTTATTTGTACATTCCTATTAAAGGTGCTTCCAGTTAAATTGGCACCCATTTGTCCTTTTAATTTTAATTTGACAAGCTTTATATTTGGGGCAAAAGTTGTAATGATGAAAATTTTATTGTTTGCCATGTACACTTCCAGTTTAGACACACCTTCTAATGTTTTTTTTTTTACATTGTAAAACAATGCTGAAGGCATAGAAAAAATGCAAAAATCTCCTTCAAACAGTTGATATTGAAATGTCTAAGGCTGGTAACTCTAAATTAACCTTCCCTGCAGCACATGTAAGTTCCCTTTCAAAAGCTACACTCGATGCTGCGTGAAAACACTATGGGAACATCTTTTTGTGTTGCCGGTTGTGAAGCATGTGTGTATCAAA
>JAOTRS010118295.1:0-16399 GCA_028565755.1 Dinotopterus cunningtoni
TATCTACAGTATCTATCTATCTATCTATCTATCTATCTACAGTATCTATCTATCTATCTATCTATCTATCTATCTATTCATCTATCTATCTATCATGATTTATGTCTAGAGATAGATAGATAGATAGATAGATAGATAGATAGATAGATAGATAGAGATAGAGAGAGAAAGAGATCAATAGGAAAAATAAAGAATATTAATGAATTGAAAAATAACAGGCAGAAGATTTTCTCATACACACTGCCTTCAGGCAAGTCACTCACACCCACAAGTCAATAACACAGACTGAATAGAAACCCACGCAGCCAACGTTAATAACACCAGGAACAGTTACTGCATGGCACACGTAGGAGTTCTGTCATCACTCAGATTTCAGGCATATACAGAAAAAGGTTTAAACTGCAAAAGCTTAAAAGCACTCCTGGAAAAGACGAACGGGCGTGTATGCCCAGACATGAGATGACAGTTTCCTCATTAGGCCTAAGGCCAAATGGACAAAGTGTGCTGCACTACACACACACTTTGTCTGTCATTATGAATCCCACACACAGGAAATATACTAGCGCGAGACAGGATGTACCACACAATATCTAGAAATCACATACATGCTTTCCCTTCCTACCCCTACATTTAGGATGCAAACCCTGTCCCCAGGAAGTGGATACACAATTTGTTGACATGTCCAGTCTGGATAATCAGAACAATAAACAATGTTTTATAATTCATTGTAATGTGCTGGGTTTGTACAAAACAGTGGCGCCAACAGGACCAGAAATCTGGACAGCCACCATAATGAGTCAATTAATAACAGCACAGCTGAAATAGGCAATACTCTTACAGATTAGACTTTAATTAAAAAACTTATTTCATACAGGACACACTCATTATTTATGTGTGTACGTCATGTATGGGCTTATTCCTCACCTGCTGTAACGGTCTTACATATTACATTTTAAGGTCAAATTTTATTTGGCCGATTTAAATTCGATGCCCATATTAAATGGGCAATGAATTTTAATGTGTAAATTGACTCATTTAACTGCAAGTTGCATCTAGATTCCTGTAGAGAGCCATGCTGTGTCTATAGCTCATGTGTTTTTGTTGGCTTATGTTATCCATTGTGGTTGATTTTCCCGAACCTTAGCTGAAAGATTATAGCTGTTACTTATAGCTTGCTGTTACAAAGCTGGCAGTCCAAAGCAATCGAATGGAGCGGAACACTATTAGAGCCCGCCCACTTAGTCGTCAATATTGATACATTTAAAATTTTAATAATTTAATTATTCTATACCGCTTTATCCTGTACAGGGTCGCAGGGGCCTGAAGCCTATACAGTACCAGGAGACTTAGGGCAATAGGCAGGGTACACCCTGGACAGGGTGCCAATCATTTGCAGGGCACACACTTTACAGGCAATTTTGGGAACGCCAATTAGCCTAATCTGCATGTCTTTGGTCTGTGGGAGGAAACCGGAGTACATGGAGGAAACTCACCAAGCATGGGGAAGAACATGCAAGTTCCCTGCACGCACACCCAGGGTGGGAATCGAACCATTGATACTGGACGTGTGGTGCCACAGTGCTAACCAGTAAGCCACCATGTCACCACAAATTTAAATTTTCTTTAGTCCTCATGCATATGCCGTATTTCATTTGAAAGCTAAGATGATGAGGTTTAATAGTGGAATTTACTGTCACAGACTAACGGAGGCCACAATGAAGCCACAATGAAGTATTTTATTTCCAATTTGTGCATTTAGAATAAAGGACTCACATATGTTGTTGGGTCATTCTTTGCTGATGTTGCAAATAAAAAACTTTTTTACCGTATTGTTTGATAATGTAATGCTCAAAATTCTATGTGTATGTGTACATTTGATGAAAAAGGGACATATGGAGAGTGGTGATCTGCAAGAGTTTAATATTGTCACGCTTCACCCACCACACTTGTTTCGTGGATGCTTCACGACATTATAACTTAGTATAAACTGATTAAATATAAATTGCATGAACAAAACACTTCTGCATGCTCCACCGTTTCGACATGCTGCATAATCAAATTCACGGTGGCATATGATTATTATTTTTTTCTATAACAGCATACTCTGTCATGTCTTATTTCTTCCTTCGTGAAGATTATGCTCATGATTAAAAAATTATTCATTTTTTTCCAGTCATACTATATATGATCTTAACGCAATGTGTACAAACCTGACATATTTACTTAATTCTATTCCTCAAAGCTAGACAGTCTGAACAATAATGGTTGGTTTGAGGGGAAACAATAGTCAGTGGCTAAGGTCACAAATAAATGGTAAAATAATCAAAAATAATAGACTTGTCTCTTAACCTAGCATTAGAGATAAAGACAAGGAAGTGAATGTTGATGCATTCAGGACTCCCTTACTGTCTGACTCTCTTGGGCTGTTTGTGATGTACCTGTCGCCGTTTGAAGCTACTCCTGTTCCCTGTTTAAAGGTCCTCATTGCCCTGGGCAATGCAGTAAAGGACCTGTCAGACACACTCCTGCTGATAATGGCATAAGTGACTGAGATGGGGGAGAGCAAGAACGTGCAACACACACACACACACACACACACACACACACACACACACACACACACACACACACAAACACATTCATTGTATACACATCAAGCACAAACACAGCCAAACAGAAGCCTCTATACAGGGTTATTCTAAGCACATATCTGTGATCTGTGATCATGATGGTTATGCAATATTGCTGTGTGTACAGCTGTAGATATGTGTGTCTACATACATCGATTATAATATGGAGCATAGACATTCACATGCATGCTTATACCCACACATACATACACATTTATACACACAAGCCTTTCTGCTTTGGCCATGCATCTCAGTGCCACACATTACAATGCCATAATTGCACATGAGATGGTGAATTATGTTGCTGATTGATCTCAGTTCATGATTCCAGAACACAAATCTATTCAGGGTTTGATGATATCCCTCAAATTGCATTTATTTGTTTGTATAAAAAATATTAAATCATCATAAGTGTAATATTGCTTATACATAAAATACAAACAGCAGACCATAAATTAGGCAATACAACCTTTGCTAGAATTTATAATGCTGAGTGGAGAAGCAAAGTGATTAGAAAAAAGATCAGAGTGTTTAAACCCTTACAGGACCATCGATCAATCCCGAACAAGTCCGTGACGTTTTTAGTTGATTCCGGTTTTATGGAACTGTGCCACATGCCTTACATTAGTAATGTCTTCCAACTAAGGGTGTAGAAAACATTATAAAATTATGCGTAGCTAAAAAAAAGGAGCACTTTAGATGTATATCCAAAATTTTATATGCTATGACATTTAAAATTGTTTGCAAAAAATAAAAAAACAAGAACAGTCCATTTGTAGTACATTGTTGATGAAAAAAATGCTTCATGAACTTGAATTTGTTTAACACTTTAACTTTATTCCATTCTGTCAGTTGATTTTTACCGTATATTGTATTTATTATGTGTTTGTGATGGAGGTAAAAGCTGGGAGAGACACGTGTTAAAAACAGATAACATTAAAACGATAACTTATTTTAAGAAACTGAAAATAATTAATAAAATTATTATATTAGTACAAAAAATTGATTTTGACATTGAATCTGCTTGCTCCTTGAACAGTGTCACCTGAGGAACCCCATGATGCCAAAGAAGTACATAACGGTGTAAAATAATGTGGTACTTATACTATAGATTAGATTGTCATATCTAACCAAGGTCACACAAAACAAATAAAGATCTCAGCATAATCCATCATAATAACCTGGTGCGTTTAGGATAGTTGCAGTACAGTATACTGTAGCAACACCTCTCTTAATATCATGTGGAATATGGTTTTACCAAAATCATGTGCAATATCATTTAGTAATATCATATTTAACATCTTTTACTGATATTATGTGCAATATTACTTATCATTGTTGCCAAGTAAATTCTACAGTACATCAGAATCTGGTTTCTGCTGCATTATACAATACTTATGTCTGTCTTATCTCAAGTTTGTGGATTTTTATTTATTTTTATTATACTTTATGTATTGCTTCACTTCATTGTGTGTATATATTTTTTACTCTATTTCCTCTTGGAGCGGTGTCTGGCACAAGAATTTCCTCTGGGATTAATAAAGTTTTATCTTATCTTATGTTATTCAAATCTACCTCTCAGGTCATTCGATCAATGCACAGCATCCAGGTGTTGCACACCTGAACAGATGATCAAGTAAACAAAACAAACAACAACAACAACAAAAAAAAACAATCTGAAATTCTCATCCAGATGTTGCAAAACTCGTCAAATTATCAAGTGATTAAAAAAAAAATCTCAACCTCTCATCCAGATGTTGCACGACTGGACAGATGATTAAGTGATTTAAAAAAAAAACAAAACAGCATTTATTCCTGGGAAGAAATTCTAACCTGTCACTCATTCTACAGTCAATGATGTGTTTAGGATTAACTGAACTTTTTGGCATTGTTAAATTATCTTCAGATGAGAGAGAGAGAGAGAAAAGAACTTTACTCACCAACAGCTGGAGCGTCCCTCCTGCTCGCGCCACATCTGTATGCCGATGAAAGTGTGTGTATGTATAGGTATTTGCGTGTGCGTGTGTGTGATGTCGCGCGCTCCCGGTCAGCTCTTTCCCTCTTTCCATAAGTCAGGCGACGGCGTGTGTGTTTCTCGTCTTCTCCAGGTGTCTGTAGGTGCGAGTGTGTTTTCTCCACATGCCAATCACTCTCTCACTCTCTCTCTCTCTCTCTCTCTCCCTCCTCCTACAGCTTGGAGAGTGTGTCTATCCGTGCGTCTATGTGTGTGTGTGTGTGTGTGTGTGTGATGTGATGTGTAATACGCAACATTAAATAGCAAGGACATTTAAAATGACAAACGGGAGTGGGAAATGTGCCTGTCCCTCTGTTTTTCCAGCCTCCCACAAAATGAGTGGCTGTGTGAGTCTCTCTCTCTCTCTCTCTCACTGTTCGCTCTGCCGACTCGCATGTAAGGGAGCGTCTCACAAGTGCAGCAGGGATTCAAAAGCGTAAACTGGTTTAGGGCATGTGGATAAAACAACAAAAACAACAACAAAGAAAAAAGATATGATGCTACACCTAGAGTGCTGATTAAAATCACTCACTCATCTTCTATACCGCTTTATCCTGTATTCAGGGTCGCGGGGATCTGGAGCCTATCCCAGGAGGCTTAGGGCACGAGGCAGGGTACACCCTGGACAGGGTGCCAATCCATCGCAGGGCACACACACAGACACACACTCATACACTACGGGCAATTTGGGAACGGCAATTAGCCTAACCAGCATATCTGTGGACTGTGGGAGGAAACCGGAGTACCCGGAGGAAACCCACCAAGCATGGGGAAATAGACTTGCAAACTTCATGCACACAGAGACGGGAATCGAGCCTGGCCAGGAATCAAACCCGGACTCTGGAGGTGCAGAGCGACAGTGCTAACCACTACACCACTGTGCTGCCTGATCAAAATCACTCATATTAAATTAAATGATGTAGATTAAATGATAGAAATTGAAACAAAAAATTGAAGCAAAGTGCCTAAAGATACAATACAAAAATTGGTTGTTTATGTAACAACCTGAGCAGCAACCTCGTTCCCCCTCTCGTCTGTTCATCATCAGGTCGGTCCAGGTGTAGCTCAGTGGGTAAGGCATTGAACTACGGTTTGGAAGATCCCAGGTTCAAACCCCACAACCACCAAGTTGCCACTGTTGGGGCTTTGAGCAAGGCCCTCAACTGCTCAGATGTGTAATGAGATAAAAATTTAAGTCGCTCTGGATAAGAGCGTCTGCCAAATGTAATCACTGGCCTGATCATCTCATCATCTGGCCCTCTTTATTACTGGTTCATGCTATAAGTTAGATTTTTTATGGCTTGAATGATTCATAGGTCACTGTGTGGCTAAACAAACAAAAAATATCCCTCTGAAACTGCTCGGGTACGGGGACTATACTGAAAACGAGAGCCAAAAAAGTATTTAAGGAAGCCTGGAGAAATATTCCTCAAGACTAATACAAGAGTAATACAAAAATACAAGAATGTTCGGCTTTTTGGAAATAAGCGGTGGTTCAAGACTTCCGGTCCTCCAGCACTGCTTGGATGGTTCCACTATCTGTCAGAGATCAAGGAAGACATGCATCTAGACTTTTTTCTGTTTGGTCACGTACAGTAGGTGTAGGAATGAACTTCCTCTAGATGTTCGTATAGCTTCCTAATAGTTCAATTCAATTCAATTTTATTGGTATCGCGCTTTTAACAATTGTCATTGTCGCAAAGCAGCTTTACACAATCAAAAGAATTATTTAAGTTTGTATGGGATGTGAATGTATATGAATGTGTTTGACTGATGGTACTTACCTTACAGTAAATAACCTTGTAACCCATTGTAAAGGTCCATCCAATGGTGGAAACTTCAAAGTACTTTTGTAAGTCGCTTTGGATAAGATTCCTAATGTAAATGTACTGATTCATACATGTACCGTATATGTGCTGCTACACCGACTCACATCCTGATCAATCATTTTTTTAAATCTCATATTGTTTTTGTTGTGGCAGCAAGGCGGTGTAGTGTTTAGCACTGTGGTCTTGCACCTCCAGGGTCTGGGTTTGATTCCCGCCTCAGGTCTGTGTGTGTGGAGTTTGTATGTTCGTCTGTGTACTCCGGTTTCTTCCCACTGTCCAAACACATGCAGGTTAGGTTAAATGGCATTCCCTAATTGGCTGTAGTGTTTGAATGAGAGTGCGTGCTCAGGTTGTACCCTCCCTCATGCCTAAAGACTCCTGGGATAGGCTTCAGGCCCCTGTGGCCCTATACACAGGATAAGCGTTACAGAAGAAGAGATGAAGATTTTTTTGTAGCACAAAAAATTGTTGGATTAGAAATAATTAAATTAATATTCTAATCAATAACCTGGTGAGCTTGATGGATCAGAGGTTAGCCTTGAACCTGCAGGGTTGTGGGTTTATTCTCGCCTCCACTCTGCAGGCATGAAGTTTGTATGTTCTTCCCTTAGTTAATGGGTTTCCTCTGTGTTCTTTATTTGCCTACACAGTCCAAAAACATGATTTTTAGGCTGACTGTTTTTTCTAAATTGCATATAGTATATGATTGGAGTAAGATTCTGCTCTAACATTGCTGAACTCAATATATCATCATAATATCATATCCCTGAATGAGCTCAGGACTCAGTCAATAAAATCACAGAAAATACTATGCCGCCTCAATGAAAGTTGCGTTAATTACATTTAGGCATTTGGCAGACGCTCTTATCCAGAGCGACTTACATTTTTTATATCATTATACATCTGAGCAGTTGAGGGCCTTGCTCAAGGGCCCAACAGTGGCAACTTGGTGGTTGTGGGATTTGAACCTGGGATCTTCCGAACCGTAGTCCAATGCCTTAACCACTGAGCTACCCCTGGCCCTTAACCACTGAGCTACCCCTGGTTAATCAGTAATGTGCTAGTAAGGATGTAATGGTTTTGCTGCAGGCTACTGTACATGCTATAAATATTATACTACCCTTTAAGTGTAATACAAGCCTATATTATAATATTATACTCATAAAAACCCACATGCATACCTTTATCGTTTGCCTGTTTCTTATCTTCTTCTTCAGTATGCTCCTCTCTCATCTTTTTTCTAAACTGGTCACCTGATAGCTTTGACCCCTTTTTGTTTATTATTTTTTTCATTTTTTAAGCATCAAAACATTACCCACCCATCCTGCCAATACTGTCAACTCAGAATCAGGACTTTTCCACTTTACAAATTTACCTTGGGGGTGTTGCAGACTGTGGAGATTTTATTCTTAACAATGTAACACAACATGCATATGAAATAATATATTTGCAGTATTATGAATGAACTGTGGTTTATTTGGTTGCCGAGCACAAAGTTAGAGGTACGCTTTTTCGTATACCCTCCAACCCCAAAAGTGGTGCTTCTAGGAAGGAGACCTGAGGACTGAGAATTGAGACTGAGACTAAACCCATTAATAAAACAAATTACTAAAACTTCCCCATGTGTGTAACTCAGCAGTTGGAATAAAAGACTTTTTTTTTTAAAAATACTGTGTGGTTAATACAGTGTGGCAGTACGGAGGCTTAGCAGTTATTCCCGCCTCGGGGTCTATGTGCATGGAGTTTGCATGTTCTCCCCATGCTAGGTGGGTTTTCTCCGGGTACTCTAGTTTCCTCCCACAGTCCAGGAATATGCATATTAGGCTAATTGGTTTTCCCAAATTGCTTGTATTGTGTTAATGTGCGTGTGAATGTTGACTGGAGGTCCCACCACGTTTGTGAAATGGGAATAAATACAATGGTATTGCATTGGACTCCACGGTCCCTAGTTGGTTTACAGAGGTTGCTAGATGGATGGATGGTATACATAATATTATATACTATAGGGATGTAACCAAATATGAATACACTGTATTTGTCAGATTTAAAAGATGATGAATGTTTTTGAATACATACGAAAACAGAGACAAATAGAAAGAACTGTTATATTGTTTTATTCCTGCAATAGAATTTTGTTCTATTACTGCAATAAAAGTCCAGTATTTTTCAGGGTCCTTTGATATCCTTGAGCTCACAATGTATCTAGTTAGCATTGAAACAAAATGCATGGTCCCAATTGGTAAATCTTGTTTTTCATCTTAGTACTGGTATGTAATAAAATATAATGAAGCAAAGTAATAAGTGAAATCAATAATCCTAATGATTGAAGTTTTATGCACACACTGTCCAAAAATGAGTCATAAAAGATATATAGCAGAAGCATTGCAAGATATCAAGCTGCACTAGGGTACAGGCCCGCATTACTTAAATCACACATTTAGTTTTCTTGAATGTCTGTTGCATCAATGAAATGTGTTAATGTGCCATATGTAATTCCCTTGCTTTGCCCACTATTACTGCCACAGCCATAATGCTGCTGCTGAAACTGCTGTACATATAACTCATATATTCTGGACACATTACACATAACCTGAAATATTTCAAGCTTTTCATTTTAATGATTTCGGCTTAGGCAGCGCTGTAGCTTAGTGGTTAGCACTGTCGACTTGCACCTACAGTTCGATTCCCACCTCGGGGTCTGTGTGTATGGAGTTTGCATGTACACTCCGTGCTTAGTGGGTTTCCTCTGGGTAGCTCCGATTTCCTCTCACAGCCCAAAAGACATGCAGATTAGACTAATTGGTGTTCCCAAATTGGCTGTAGTGTGTGAAAAAGTGAGTGAGTGAGTGAGTGAGTGAGTGAGATTATGTATGTTTATATGTATGTGCCCTGTGATAAATTGGCCCCCCTCAAGGTGTACCCCACTTCATGCCCTACAGTAAGTCCCTGGGATATACTTCGGGTCACCCGACCCTGTATACTGGATAAAGTGTTATCAATGATAAGTGAGTGAGAATGAAAAGCATTTGGTACTTCTGATGCGTTATTGAAAACCAGGTTGCTTTGATACCAGCCTTCAGCTTGTCTGCATTGTTAAATCAAGTGTTTCTCATCTTGGTCCTGACAATACCTTATAGGTTCTCTACGAGGTTCAGGTCAGGGAAGACAGCTGACCGATCAGGCACACTCATGGTCATATCATACATTTGGTAATATCATGGTCAACAAACCAGTTAGTGGTAGTTTTGGCACTGTGGGCAAGTCCTTAATCTTACTGTAATAGGTAATCGGCATTTTTATAAAGTTTGACAGCAGATGGAAGCATGAAGTGCTCTAAATTCTCCTGGTAGATGGGTATATTGACTGGCAAATGACATGGCACCCCAAATCATCACTAAATGTTGAAACTTCACACTGGAACTCAAGCATCTTGGATTCTATGCTTTGATTCTCAAAAAATGCTTTTAGGTGCCAAGAAAGGTATAGTAACCCATATTATCACTCTTTAAGGCTATGGTGAGCAGAAAAGCATCCAACATTAAACAGCCAAGAATCCTATCATGGGCACAAACCAACCGTTCACTTAAAAAATTTAAATAAATAAACAATAAAAAAATAAAATAAAAAAAATAACCCTTGTGTTTTTTGTTTGTTGAAGATGGATGTTGGATAACCATACGGAAATTATAAATAGGGAGTGAAATTATATTTTTTGGGAGTGATTGCTGGGGAAAAACCACCCTTACTCTTACAGATTCAACCACACAAATATATCCATCAATTTGACGAATTGAGGTCACATCTGAAGTGGCCACCTTTGAAAAAGCATTACAAACTAAATCCTCTTTGTTGTTTGGAATAATTGAAGTCTGCCATTGCAGTATGTCCAGTCTTTCCTCTTTTTCTGTTATCTAACATTTTTACAACCATTGTTTGACATTTAAAAACAGACAAAAGGTCATAAGATGCACTGTGGACTGAACACAACAAATATAGAATATATTGAATAAAACATTTATGTAATGTTTTTATGCAATATCAATTATACTGGTGTGTTTAGTGTTACCAGTGGCTAATTTGGGTTAAGTGCAAATTCTATTTTTTGTCAAACATAGAAGTTTTGCATTAAAATCAGCATATCTGATAACACCCCACTAGAATCAAACAATTATTTCCTTAAAAATATATACAGTATGTAAACAAATACATTTGTGCTACCAGCAAATACTACATTGTTATACACAGATCAACTAGAAAAATTAAAACCATCAACATTAAAGCCACCTAGGTTTTGGGTTCCACTTGTGCCACTGGGGCAGGTCTGGTGACTGTGGTGTTTGGAGGAGGGTTCTTAAAGTGCCTCTGACTTTGTCTGGTGCGTACCATGGGTGCTCAATTATATTGGGATCTGGGATATTTGGAGGACGGGTCAGCGGCCTTGGGCTCTTGGGCACTGTGCATTGGCTCCATGCACAATGGACTGTGATGCACTGGGTGTTCTTATGCTTTCTATCATGGCCAGCATTTTCTTTTTTGATGCAATAGGGGCAGTGGTGGCTCAGGGGGTTAAGACTGTGGGTTACTGGGCCTTCGAGCGGCGCAGTAGTGCTGTAACCTCTCCTCCGCAGCCGGAGGTCTAGAGAGAGCTGATTGGCCGAGCTCTCTCAGAGGGAAGGGATGAGAGGTACTTGGTGCTCCCACATTAATCACGGCTCTACAGCCAATCAGGTGCGTCTGTGAGCTCACGCATGGGGAAGGAGCAGATAGCGCTGTCCTCCGAGTGTGTTACACCGCCCCCAACGGTGCATGAGCGAGCAGCTCGAAAAGATGCGGTTGGATGGCGTCACGTGGTACGGAGGAAACACTGGATAGTCTTCAACCCTGGAATTGGACACGACTGAATTAGGGAGAAAATCGGGAAAAAATCCAAGACAAAAAAAAGACTGTGGGTTACTGATCAGAAGGTTGGGGGTTCGTGCCCCAGCACTGCCAAGTTGCCACTATTGAGCAATTAAGCAAGGCCCATAACCCTATCTACTCCAGAGTTACTGTATCCTGGCTGACCCCGTGCTCTAACCCCAGCTTCCTAACTGGGATATGTGAAAAAATAATTTTACTGTGCTGAAATTATGGGTGCCAGCGGGCATGGGTGAGCTTTGTGTGCCAATGATCATGTCACAAGTTGTCTGGTGTATAGTTGGAGATCAATGCTGTTTGATCTGGTGTGGTGGTGTTAATGTTATGGCTGTTGATGGTGGGGTCATATGCTGATCTATCTAAGAAGAAGCTTTAGTAGGCTTAAGATACCATTTTAGCAATATGCCTGTAAATTTCAATCACAACACAAAGTTGATGTTTGTTTCCACCGTATGTTTCCACTTAAGTAGAAACTGAAGCATGTGGTTTTACATTAACCATTGGAAATTTAAGTGGGGCTCATTTCTATTTAACTAAAGATGTAGATTGGAAACACTATGAAACTGCATGCAAGAAAGTAGCTTAGTCAGTGTCTATTGTGACAACCTTGAGGACATCTGACTGGCACAGGTGGGCAAAGGACAATTAAACACAATGCTAAAATTATCCATAAAGAATTAGATTTGCCACTATGCTGTCAGCCTCTTTTTAGTAGTGGTGGCTTAGTGGTTGAGGTTCAGCATTACTGATCAGAAGGTCAGGATTTCAAACCCCAAGCGCATTAAGTTGAGGTGGTGGTAAGTCTTCACATCACCCTTCCATTAATTCTTGGGACTAAAATAGTGAAACATGGTGTGGGAACTGTGTCATTGACTGGCAAGGCAGGGCTTTGGTGGGAATTTCCCTTTTGGAGACACTGCACAATGACACCCTGAGGCATGCCTGTAACCAAGTGAGAGTGATCAGTGGTCAGCAAATTCAGCCTAATGTGTTTCTTTCCTAGCCACATTGTTTAATTAGTAAAGATTAAAGGTTGTTAGGGAACATTTACTTGATGCAGCTCATCACAATCATTAATTTGCCTGTTTCTATTGGCTAGGCATTTGTGGCAAAGTGGTTTTCATGAATGCCATTTGGTGAATTCACCAGCCACCCCAAAAACGCCATTGTGGCTATTATCATTAATCAAGGTCACCCTCAAAAGTATTGACCTGGACCTCATCAGGCTATTAGATTGGACTGCAGTCGCTTTGTGGTAGCTTTAGTGGATTATGCAAAGTGATACCCAGGAGCAGTTTCTCTGCACAAAATCTTAGCATGCACTGTGATAGAGCCTCTCTTTCATGTTATTTCCTGAGTACTGGATCAGGGCACTGCATTGTACAGAGTACTGTCATGAACACTATATGAACAGCGTGAATAATTAGGAATTCAGTTGATTCACACCAATGTTTACCATAGACAGATCCACAGACTGGTCGATTAATATATTCAAACGCTTAATTGAGCTTTAAAATGAGATTTGTGAGTTTGTTCACAATGATGTGCGCAACATGCATAAGTGGCTGTTATTAGCAGTAAAAATTATCAAATAAGTCTCCACGGGGTTATCTCTGATTAAGATATTGTATGGGCATAAGCCCCATGGCATCTTAAAAGTAATATAAAAAAATAAATAAATAAGAGGAAGGAACTACTAAAGGTAAAAACTAAAATTAATACATTCTTGACCTTTGAAGAAAAAATCCATAAATTGGGTCGACTATCACAGGAACATTTGCTGAATGCAAGAGTGCAAGAATGTGAACCCCAGCTTTATAACAGCAGTCCTTGGCCATGGTTATTTGTTCTGAGAAATAAAGGGCTCACTTTAAACTCCAAATTACTCAATAAGTGGCAAGGGCCCTATGAGGTCACATGGCGAGTTGAAGAAGTTTACTATGTGGTAAGATAAAAATATAGAGGTGACTTCCCCCAGAGCCACACCTCACTAGCCATTAGGATGGCAGTTCTCACCCTCTGATACCACCCATTGTCACCCCATGTTCTGCACATACCCTACTCCAATTACTCCACCACATGTAAGATGTGCAGATCACTTGTTAGTATCTGGAGGTTTAGCTCTTTAAGTTCAAAGTGGTTGGGGATTCAAGACACAGATTTTGGTGGTAGTCATCTCCAGGATGGCCAGAACCGGAGGCGGGACATGGAAGCAGGGGTGTGGTCGAGTGTCAAATGTAGAAAGAAAGGATGAGATAGAAGCTGTAGGTAGAACATAATGACTTTTACAACTAGTTGATTTATGTCTGCTTCTTTGTGCTCCCAGTGCAGAAGGCGGTAAGCAGGGTGAGAGAGTGGAACAGCACAGGCCAGAGAGTATGTGGGCGTTTGTATCTGCAAAGTTTAAAATAAAGTTGCAGAAAAGCAGCTAAAAGGAAAGAGCAAAATAAATCATCTGTGTGAGTTCACTGTTAATACAGTGACAAGTAAGTTCTGTAGTATTTATTTCTGAATATTTTTTGCTGAACTCTTAGAGTTATATTGTCAAGTATTTTTAATTGAGTGTACCTGTCAAATATTATCTAAGTAACAGATTTTTAATTAGATTTAATTTTACAGTAATAAAATCTCAACCTTTTAAATGAGACAACCGAGACATGTAAGGGGGAAAGGAGACTTCCAGGGAACAGGATAATACACAAGATCTTCGCAACTGTCCGTAGTTTCAGAATTTAAAAGATTTATTGGAAATGATTTTTTTTCAATCTTTTGAAGTTATAATTTGTACTGTACTTTTGTTATGCAAAATGCATGATGGTTAGACTATGTATGTACATTCTTTGTTGTTAATAAAGTTGTTAATAAGCATTGTTAGAAAACACTAAAATTGTTGGTTGAAAAATAGCCTAAGAAGTAACCCAACTCATGGCATATGCATTGAACTGCAGATCACAAAATGTCACCCATAAACATGAACACCATGTCATACTCAACGGGCAACTTGAAGTGCAATTCCTTAAATGTCCACTGGGAGCTGCCTCCAAAAGTAAGTCAATCCCCACAGACCTTAGGCCCTTTATGTTAAAATGCCAAACTTTATAACAAAAATAAACATTTACAACCTGGTACAAAAAACTGGTTTTGGTAAAATTTTTTATGTAACTCATCAGTGGAACTTATACATAAAAAGAGGCTGTGGCTAATTTGAGTGACAGCTGCATTGCAGGTTTTAAAATCGTTAGCTGTCTGTAGCTAACCAGCTAATTGGAATCAGTATAATTTAACCTACCAAAAGAAGTGGAGTTGAAATGGTAGAATGTGAATGAAGAAGTGAAAATGAATGTAAAGTAAAGTTAGCATATAAATTAATGCAACCCACCTTTGCAATTTAGCAAAGCTAAAGCTAAGCTAGGTAGCTTGTAGTAATTGAGGTACGTTGGCGCGTTGTTTATTTTTTGGGGGTGGGGATGGATGGACGACGACAACAATCTACAACTACAGTAATCATACAAAATGATTGCAAAATATGTCAAATTTTAAAGAACAGTTTTATTAACAAAATGTGAGCTTAATTAAATCTATCAAAACAAAACACATTCACCTAAACATGCAATTGTCAAAACTCATTTGATCCTTTAAATTGCTTTCATCTGGGGAGGATTATAAAAATAAAATAAAAATCTACATAAACATTAGTAATAAAATTATTTAATTTACAGTATTGTAGTTTTGTATGACTATGCACCAGTCTCTCTCTCTCTCTCTCTCTCTCTCTCACACACACACACACATGCATACAAATTATCAAATTACTATTATAGCATTTAAAAATCTATTTTTGACCCATTTGCACCCAAGCATGTAGCGACAAAGTCTAATGAAAAAACAAAACCTCTTTTTTAAATTGAAAATGAAATTACATAAATTGGGTAAAGAACTCGTCTTTTATAATCATTAAACCTGTCAGTCATTTAGAGAATTCCCGTATTAAACTGAATTCTTCATTTTCATTGCGTCTCCGGTGAGAGGATTTGTGCGTATCAGTTCTCTTCTTTTTGAAATATGTCAAAAGCCGTTCTCCTGGCTATTGCGAAAATGAGAACAGCGCGAAAAATGATGCAAACTTGCGTGAGCTTGTGAGCAGCGCGTTACAATATTGAATTATGATTGGCTAATCGCTGTTATTAGTCCGTAGATGATCATACGTAGAGAGTTTTAATATTTAATTTTCATTACAAATTTTACAAAATACACGGCAATTTTAATCTAAAGGGGATGGTAAGGGGAATGGTGGTTTTACAGAGGGGATGGTTTTTAAACAGGGGGGCCATCCCGCCACATCTCCCCTCAAATTGAGCCCTGCTTACAGCTGAGGTTCAAAACCGCTCTTTAGAAAACCTATGGCTGAGGTCATGGAGGGTTTGCCCAGTTCTTTTCATACAGTCACATTTCAACTCACCTGAGCAAATAGACAAAGTATTATTGGGGAAAATAAAATGCACCCTTTGATATTTTATCATAATGGGCAACACCTGCAAGGTTATTTTAAAATATGCACAAAACTAATGGATTTAATGATTTAACAAATAAATAAATAAATAAATAAATAAATAACATCTGTTAACTTTATGAAACCAACTGGGATGAGTTCATTCATTTATGAATATTGAAGAAGCAAACATTCATTCCTTAAAAAACAGATAACCACATGGAAGACATATTACTAACCTGTCTTTTTTTTTTTAAAGTAAAATAACAGGAAGGATATTAAAACAGCAAATTCTATTTGGTCTATAAAATCTGGACAGGTAATATGCTGTTAGGAGAAAATTTAAATTAAACATGCTGGAAAATAACCCAACAATGAAACAAATAACTAAACTACTGTAAACTATGCAATATGTTACACCCGGCAGTTGGGTTAAAAGAACAACCGAATGTTGTTCAATCCTCAATAACCAGTTCACTATGTATATTATCTATATGAATAAAAGAAAGGTTTTGTCTGT
>JAOTRS010118312.1:0-16390 GCA_028565755.1 Dinotopterus cunningtoni
AAACTAACACACATACATTCAATGGTTTAATAGGTTTTACTGTATGCTGAGTACACATACGAATAGCAACACATGTAGACCTGCATAAAGGGCAATGAATAAATAACCAGAGACACAGAACCAGTCTTATAAAAAAAAAACATTTTAAAGATAATGGAAAATAATTATTAAAGAAAATGAATTATAATGGGAAAAAGCTATGAGCGCGGGGAGGAGTCAGATAGCGAGGTGTATGACGTAATGGTACAAGATAAGAGAAATGTAATTATAATGGGTGAATTTCCTGAAAGAAATTGGTTTATAATGGGTTAATATTACCAAGGCTGGAGAAAAAATTGTACAGGGGATGAGACAAGTTGAGCGGTCCTCCCCTTGCGAACTGTATAAAAAAGCATGTATTTCACAGTAAAGTCAGTCTGCTCTTGGTAGTGCTTGGACTTCCAACCTAGGCATTGCTAAGCTGGCTCATCTGGGTTCTTATTGCTGCAATAAAATCCTGTCTTACTTCATCCAGCTCTGCGTGGAGTCTGAAATCTTCTTTGATTCTCTTTGTAAGTTGTTAAATAAATGTTTGATATTTTTAACTGAAGGCAACATCAACAGGTGGAAGAATTATCTCCCACACAAGACATACTACCAAACACCTGTGAAAAAATGTGATGCAGAAGATTGCGACACATCAATGTTAAAATAAATAATTTTTTTGCCTTTGGCCCCATGCATGGCAGGGCTCTTTGCCTGCTTGGCCCCATGCATGGCAGGCTGTGGTTAACTGGGCATTATAAATTTTTTTTAGAAATACTTTCTCTTCATACATGACCTCTTTTTTTCTGACCAATTTGTTTTCTTACCAACAAGTCCTCTCCTCCAAATAAATTGCTAAAATGATCATATTATTTTTACTATTAGCATGAAAATACAAATAACTGATGGTTTGTGGCTTTCAATAAGATTTTAGATTGACCCTGCCTACCTGTTCCCCCTTGGGTCCTGCCGAGCCTGAAAATCCAGGTCTGCCAATGGGACCCTGAACAGAAACAGATATTTGTTAAAGTAATGTCTCATTTAGCTAGATTCTCTATTATATGATATCTCAGAAAACAAAACAAGCCAACATATATGAAAACAATTGATAGTTAACAGTATCTATACCTGTACAGCAGTGGCCAAGAGTTTTGAGAATGACACAAATATTAATTTTACAATGTCTGATGCTTTTGTGATTTTAGATATTTTGCATCAGATGTTAATATGGTATTAATAAAGTATAATTGCAAACCTTGTATAAGTGTCAAATGCTTTACTTGACAATTAAATTAAGTTTATGCAAAGAGTCAATATTTGCAGTGTTAATCCTACTTTTTCAAGACCTCTACAATTCGCCCTGACATGCTTCTGGGATCAATGCATCAATCAACTTCTGGGGGACATGTAGACTGATGGCAGCCCAGACTGATGGCAGTTTGGAAGTGGTCAGAATTTGTGGGTTTTTGTTTGTCTGTCCGCCTTTTAAGGATTACCCACAAGTTCTCAATTGGAGGTCTGGGGAGTTTCCTGGCCAAGAACCCCAAATTTTAATGTTTTGCTACTAATTATCACTTTGCCTTATAGCAAAAGGTTAGTCCAGAATGCAGCAGCGAGAATCTTTACTAGAACCAGAAGATACAAGCACATTACCACTATCTTATTCAGACTGGATTGGCTCCCAGTGACATTTCGCATCGATTTTAATATACTATCACTGACGTATAAAACATTAAATGTTCTTACGCTGCAGTATCTGAGTGAACTGCTAGTGTCTTACGATCCGCCATGCCTACTTTGATCAAATGATGCAGGCTGCTTGTCAGTACCACGCATTATGAAAACTACAGCAGGGGGCAGAGCTTTTTCTTACAAAGCCCCAAAGTTATGGAGTATAGAGAGAAGAAAATAGACAACTGGGTCAAGTCATCTCTAGCAGATCTTGTGGGGTATTTTTTTTTTTTTTTGTGGGGTATAATACTGCTGTGGTGACAAAGAGTTAAAGATGACCGAGCTTATAACACGGGATCACTGTGCGCGCAAATTACTTCTGATATGCCACGCACCGTGACCCGTGTTACAAGCTCACCCGTGTTACTGCTCGCGCCATAATGAATGAACACTGTATCGCAGCGGATTGTGACGAAAATTAAATGTTGATGATAATAAAGACAGATGTTTTATTAGTTTTTATTTTTTAAACCACATTTTAGTCTCGTCCTTTCTCGTCAACGATATTGCATGCTGATTTCGACACTATTACTGTTTACTGATATTCATGACGTCTCGTCATCGCCTCGTCTTAGTCCCAGGAAAAAATGTCGACAACAAAAATTTTTTTTCGTTGACGAAATTAACTCTAGTCAGAACTGTTAAGAGAAATGTCATCTTTGATAAAAAAAAATAGTCATGGAGATACGTACAGGAGGGCCACTTGGACCTGTTGCACCTGGAAATCCTGGCACACCAGGAGGACCCTGGGTATAATTATGACATCATTAATGAAGTAAATTGACTACATTATTCACAAAAACATTTTCCCAGTAGCTTAAAACATCTTTTAAACTCACCTCATCACCTTTGTCCCCAAGTGGGCCAGGAAATCCCCTTTCTCCCTTCACGCCCTGCAAGTTGTACAAACTAATTAATGGTAACTGGTATGGTGTTTTCATATACTCCATATCTTAACCTCACACATAACAATATGTCTTATGTATGATTCTAAAATATTGACTTAGACGTAGCATAAAGCATGATTAGTGTCATATATGTGTGTGTACCGATCAAAAGTATAACAAGTGCCCTTCGACACAGTGGCCGCAATAACACCAGCCTCTCATTGCAGGGTCGTGGGCAGATGCTTCACAAGTGCTCTTACATATCATGTGGATCATACAGATCATCTTCACATGACATCATTCATTACAGCACTCGAATGGTGAAATCTTGCTCTTCCACCCGTGCAGTTCCATGAATGCACCTCGCATGGCATCACTCTTTTTCTCAGCTGCATTCTGTGTGTGCAGGTCAAACAGCTGTGTCTCGTCCATCCACCTCTTGTACCATGAGCTCTAGCATGTCGATCGGCGGAAGACAGTCCGCCCGCCATGATGCCAAGTTTGAACAGATGCAGTGTTCCATCTGGCTGCCTTTACACCATGGCCTCAATCAGATGGGTTGGCGGTGCTCATGGCGCCACACAGACGGCAGACACAGAGCTCCTTGTGACTTCCGACGCTGCTTATCCTGACTGGGACACGAGAGCCTAGGTGGCAAACTCAGCTTTTTCTCGTTGGTGTCTGGTTTGCGTTAGCTTGTGCATGGTGTAGATGAGGGTGCCACAGCAGCGCAGGCTTTAAGAGCGCCATGTGGTTTGCACGCATGACATGTTGATGACACATCGTTTTGCTGTGTACTGAACTGGTCGAAATGAAAATAAAAGCCTACTTGACTTGTTTTAAAATATGGCTTGAAGGAATCTCTCATCAGTTGCAGGACTGTTTTAGAACAAAGAGGGACATTTTAGTCAGTATGATTTAGAAAAATATACTGCAAATGTATTACATCATGTTTTGCATAGATAATAAAGTATTTTAGGGTAAATTAGGGTATTGCCCAACCAGAAGGCAATGACAAAACAGGTCAAGACCTTGCTCAGGGACAAGAACACAGCTTTTAAGTATGGTGACAAGAAACTTGTGTCCAATAAATGTTGGACACTCAATACTTGGTAGGGGCTCCCTCTGCATGAATTATTGCAGTAATGCTGTGTGGCATGCAGGCGATCAGTTTGTGGCACTGCTCTGGTATTATTGAAGCCCAAGTTGCTTTTATAGCGGCCTTCAGTTTTTCTGTGTTGTTGGGTCTAGTGTCTTGCATCTTCCTCTTTATTTTCTAGATTTTCCGGCGAGTTCGCTGGCCAATCAAGCACAGGGATACCATGGTCCTTAAACCAGGTATTAGTGCTTTTGGCAGTGTGGGTAGGTGCCAAGTCATGCTGGAAAATAAAATCATTATCTCCATAAAGCTGGTCAGTAGAGGGAAGCGTGAAGTACTCTAAAACCTACTGGTAGATGGCTGCTGTGACCTTGGACCTGATAAAATAGAGTGGACCAACTCCAGCAGATAACATGGCTCCCCAAACTACCACTGACTGTGCAATCTTCACATTAGACCTCAAGCAACTTGGATTCTGTGCCTCTCCTCTCTTCCTCCAGACTCTGGGACGTTGATTCGCTGACGTTGATTCGCTATTTAGTTTTTGTTAAATGATGTTGTTAATTTATGTTGTATGTAGCACCTTGGTCCTGAAGAAACGTTGTTTCATTTCACTGTGTACTGAAATGCATATGGTTAAAATGACAATAAAGGCCTACTTGAACTTGTACCATTTTCTACCACATTTTTTCCTTCCATTCAACTTTTCATTAATGTCCTTGAATACAGCACTCTGTGAACAGCTTCTTTATCAATGATTTTTTTGTCTTATATAAGGGCTCAGGAAAACTTCTCAGGTGTTTTGAGTTAGTTAGATGATTAGAGTGTGACACTGTGAGTCTCAAATACAGGTAGTCTCTGAGTTACAAATATTTGAGTTACGAATTTCTGCAGATACGAATGGACCGCAGTCCTACAAACATTTGTAAATGAGAACAAATTGTGGTAGTAGCTCACATGTTTTTCACAAAAATACTAATTATTTACAATTATATACAATATGTTTAGTATGTAAGTGAATGTGTAAAATGTCTAAAGTCTGGTATATTATATTTGTGTTTGGGGAGGGGGGGGTCGGCCTCACTGGTTTCAATGAATCATTCTGGAAGCACGATAATAGAAAATGTCTGTCCTGTAAAGGTGTCCCGATGGTGAGTAATCCTAATTTCGTAAAATTCTCAACAAAACAGAGTTCATAGTCCAGTACACTTAAACCTTGGACTTTGAGTAACTTTGTCTGCAAGTGTTTTGCAAGACGAGGAAATTTTTTACTAAATTTTAACTTGATAAACGAGTGGGATCTTGCACTATGAGTAGTACGTATACGCTGTATCTGCCAAGCATCAAGTGATCACAACTGAGCCAATGGTTCTTCTTTCTTGCGTGCTGCGGGATTATGGGTAATTGTCTCCCATGCTCAGTCTCAGGGTGCATGCCTCACTTGTATAGTCAACATCTGTGCAAGTGTCATTAGATAGGTTCCTTGTTAAAGTCACACACAAAGATTCCTACACAATAACCCCTCCTCCTTTTCCTCTCTCTCGTGTTCCTCACACCAGCTACGATTCTTTTCAAAGATAAAGTAGAGGTTAATTTGTTTTATTTTTACTTTAGATTTTGTATTAATCATTTTTATATTAATATTTTTGAGTTTCCATTATTTAGCTTTTGTGTGTGAGTGCCTTGGATTACAAGCACATTTGTGAACTACGCTTGTAATCCATGGTTTACCTGTACAGTGGAAAACAGCTCAGACAAAATGCGGTCAGGGATTTCCCTTACAATTTAAACGCCTAGAGACAACACTGTTACATTTAACATCTGTGAGATTCATTTCCTTAGGCGTGGTTATGGTTTTGGCCATAAGAAGGAAGTGTGGTGAACGAAGAGAGAGATTTAGTCAAGTGGATTGGTATGCTTTACATTGTATATTCATGTCAAAGGTGTATAGGTCTCAACTTGTCTAATTTAAGAACAAATCTGACTTACAAACATGTTTCTGGAATGGAACTTGTTCATACTTCAGGGACAACTTGTATTAAACATTTTCACAATATTAAAATTTTCTAAAATAATAAATTTTGGGTTTTCATTAGGTGTAACCATAATCAAAATTAAAAGAAATAAACACTTTCTTAAACACATTAACCTATATTATACAGTATACAAGTTTTACTTTTTGTATTCAATTACTGAAATAAATAAACTTTTCGATGATATTCTAATTTACTGAGATGCACCTGTGTATATATGTGAGAGAGAGAGAGAGAGAGTCAGTCAAAGCTCTGGGCAACAAACAATAATCTAGCACTTTTTACCTTAGGACCCTCTTTTCCTGGGTTACCAGCTGGACCTCTCAGGCCTGGATCACCCTTTGAAACAGAGCACATACAGTACAATGTGTGCATATACAAATTTCTCCAACTTTCAACCAAAACAAAGGCTTTTGTTTTTGTTTTAATTGCTACTGTTAAATATTGGCATTTATGTTTTTTTCATTGTCTTCTCTTTGGTCTCATTTGCTTACTTTGTATCCTTGAATGCCGTCTCCACCAGGAGCACCGGATGCTCCCTTCTCACCTTTCTGTCCAGGTAATCCTGGTATTCTGGTTTCGCAGACACTGCAGGCATTCTAAAATCATATTAAACACACAAACACACAGAGACAGAACCTAGTTATGTAAAACACAAACAGAAAAACAGCTGAGTCATTTGTTAATTTAAAACTGAAAAGTATTATAAATAAACAATGCAAGCATATAGCTATAATGTTTTCTGAAACGCCATTAAACTTGGTGCTTCTGCATTTTTCACCAAAGAAATGAAAAGAAGTGTCAGGTTTTGATCAATAAAAAAGCTGGTCTGTCAAATATCATCACTTAACAATTAAACAATCACTGCAGAACCGGTTCCACTAGCAGCCATATACAGGTGTACTCAGGCCAGTTCACTACCTCCAACATGTTTGACAGATGATGGGGTATGCACTGCAACATGAGCCATTTCTTTGTAGGTTCATGGTCTGCCTGTGTTTCCCCTGAGTTTTTCAGTTTTTTGAACAGGCTGTACAAGATTGGCTCTTGTTGTAAATGTTGAATGACAGTTCAGTTTTGAATCACAGGACTGGTTCAAGCTAATTATGTCACGCTCTCAGCGCTCTCGCGCTGTTCAAGGACCGCTTCCGCCTCTTAACATTTCCGTTCCCATGCTGTCATGCTCTTCAACACGCGGGCTTGTTTTCCCATGCTGTCATAGCACGCTGTTTCTTCATCAGATTATTGAGTGCCCTAACCCAATTATCATGAGTTTATTTTGATTCTCTTCACGTTGCCAAGTTTATCTCATTTCTCATTTTACGACTTGGAATAGTTTGCTTCGCTGACGGATTTCACGAATCTCACCCTGCGTGCTGACCTCCTTGATTACGACTCAGCTCCACGTTCTTGGCACAGCTCCAACGCTGATGGATTCATGGCTTCGAGCTCATGCACCTGCTTTAACGGCCCGGGAAAGGAGTGCTTCCACTGAGCGCTCCTCACTTAATTAATAGGAATTCACGCCCTGCCTCTGCACCTGCGTCTGGATCCATCTCTCAACCCATGACAGAATAATCTGGCCACCATTATGGATCCAGTAGGATTGGACAGGATGAGACAGGCGTTGGAGAATCAAGGTGCCCTCCTTGGTAAGCACCAGGGGGAACTCGTCACCACCAGACAGACACCAAAGTCACTGTCCAGATGCAAAGTCTCCAGGCGCCTACAGCTCAGATCACAACCCCAGAACAGCCACGGGAGCTACGCCTGCCAGCTCCTCCCACTTACGGAGGAGAACCGGGAACTTGTAGATCCTTCCTATCTCAATGTTCTCTTGTTTTTAAACTCCAAGCCTCTACCTTCGCCTTAGAAAGATCCCGGGTGGCTTATGTGATCACTCTCTTCACTGGTAGGGCCCGGGAGTGGAGCATGGCTCTTTGGAATGAGGCTTTTTCTGGTGAAATGAGGAGGGTCTTTGACCGATCTCACATTGGCAGGGAAACTGGAACAAGACTACTACGCCTTCGCCAAGGATCACGCTCCGTACTCTATTAAGTTTCGTACTCTAGCCGCCTCAAGTGAGTGGAATGACAGAGCCCTAGCAGACGTCTTCCTGGAGGGGCTGTTGGAGGCACTCAAGGACGAGCTAATTTCTCGGAAGCTTCCCTCCGACCTCCACGAACCCATTGATCTCGCTCGGAGGATTGACTCACGTCTTCGTTCAAGGCCACCTGGGGGTTCTGGAGGTCGTCCCCTGCCAGATCACCTCCTTCCAGGACATTCCAGGCTCTAGATGGGAGCCCCCTTCCAGCCATCACGCACAGAACCCTCCCACTCACTCTAAGGACATCGGGGAATCATTCTGAGGAGATTTGTCTTTTCGTCATTAATAAGTCACACGCCACCTTGGTCCTCGGCCTCCCCTGGTTAGCTCTCCATGGCCCCCAGGTGGCTGGACCAAGCATCCACATCACGGGATGCGGTCATCACAGGATGGAGCCCCTCTGGTGCCATGTCGTGCCTTCAATCTGTGCTTCACACACTCCCCACTCCAGCCAAGCCAGAGGAGACTCCAGATATCTCCAACGTTCCCACTGCGTATCACGATCTCAGACAAGTTTTCAGCAAGACCCGGGCCATGTCACTCCCACCGCACCGACCATATGACTGCCCTATTAACTTTTTCCCAGGCACCTCCCCGCCAAAGAGCAGACTCTACTCCTTGACTCACCAAGAAAGGGAGGCCATGAACACATACATCACAGAAGCTCTCGCCGCAGGAATCATCCATCTGTCCTCCTCTCCTGCTGGGGCAGCGTTCTTTGTGAAGAAAAAAGATGGGTTGCTACATCCCTGTATTAATTATAAAGGGCTCAACAAGATCACTGTCAGAAACTGATACCCACTTCCGCTCATGGCCACCGCCCTTGAACTGCTCCAGGGAGCCGACACCTTCACTAAACTGGATTTACAAAATGCCTATCACCTCATCCGTATCTAGGAGGGCAATGAGTGGAAGACAGCCTTCAACACCCCCACTGGGCATTACGAGTATCTGGTGGTCCCTTTTGGTCTTACCAATGCCTCAGCCGTCTTCCAATCCCTCATCAATGACGTCCTTCGTGATTTCCTGAACTCCATTCTGATTTTCTCTCAGGGCCTGGAGGACCACCGGCACCACGTTCGCCAGGTTCTACAGATGCTCTTAGAGAACACCCTCTATGTCAAGGCAGAGAAGTGCGAGTTTCACACATCCTCCACCACATACTTGGATTTTGTTATTTCTCCTTCCAAGCTTGAGATGGAACCAGTCAAGGTCCAGGCAGTCTCCGACTGGCCCACTCCAACCTTGTGGCGAGATCTACAGCGGTTCCTGGGATTCACCAACATCTACCGCCACTTCATTAGGGGGTACAGCTCTGTCGCCGCCCCCTGACCTCCCTGACTACTTCTAAGACCCAATTCTGCTGGAACGAGGAAGCAGATAAGGCCTTAGCCATCCTTAAGAAGAGGTTTACCTCCGCTCCCATCCTCACTATCCCCGACCCGTCTCACCAGTTCGTGGTGGAAGGCGACGCCTCCCGGTGTTGGGGGCATCCTTTCCCAAAGGTCCACCCAGGATAACAAGATGCACCCTTGTGCATTCTACTCCCGTCGCCTATCCCCAGCTGAGAGGGAACAGAGCTCCTGTTTTTAGTATGGACCGACCATAGAAATCTTGAGTACCTGCGCACTGCCAAGAGACTTAATGCACGTCAAGCTCGGTGGTATTTGTTCTTTTCTTGATTTAACTTTATCCTGTCTTATCGGCCAGGGTCTAAGAATACCAAGCCAGATCCCCTCTCACTCCAGTTCCCCTCTTCCCAGGACCCTACGCCATGCAACACCATTTTGCCATCTTATTGTCTCATCGCAGCCTTGAAGTTAGACATTGAGAGCAAGGTTCAGCAGGTCCTGACCCAAGAGCCCAGACCAAGTAATGTTTCCCTGAATCGCCTCTTTGTCCCCTCTCTCGCCTACGCATGCAACATCTGCGCCTGTTGTAAGGTTGACAACTGACCATCGGCCGGCCTTTTCAGACCCCTACTGGTGCCTCGCCGACCTTGGTCCCATATCTCCGTTGACTTTGCCACTGCCCTACCCCGGTCTGGTGGGGGTCTTCCAACAGACGTTGTTTCAGATTGGGGTCCTCAGTTCACCTCTTGCTTTTGGGGCACATTCTGCAAGCTCATCGGGGCTACTCGCAGCAATAGTCCGGTTTCCATCCTCAGTCCAACGGTCAAACCGAGTGAATGAATCAAGCACTAGAGGTTTCCCTCCGCTGCATGACTACTCGGGACTCGACCACCTGGAGCAAATTCCTCCCTTGGGTCTATATGCCCACAACTCCCTTCCCTCTGCCTTGACAGGACTGTCCCCATTTCAGTGTTGCTTAGGCTATCAACCTCCACTCTTCCCAGCCCAAGAATTAGAGGTGGCAGTCTCTTCAGTCCAACAATTTGTCCGCCGCTGTAAACAAACTTGGCTACAAGCAAGACGAACACTGTTATACGCCGTTGCCTCATACAAAAGACAGGCAGACCGCCATCGTTCCAAGACCCCCAGGTGTCACGTAGGGGACAGAGTCATGCTCGCCACCAGGGACATCCCCCTAAAGACATTTTCACGCAAGCTCTCTCCTCGTTTCATCGGCCCCTTCACAGTAACCAAGATAATCAACCCACGCGCTGTCCGACTCTTACTTCCCTTTTCCATGAGACGCATTCACCCCACCTTCCATGTGTCCCAGTTACGATGCATCGTAAATTGTCCTCTAAGAGTCTGTTCCTATTTCCCTGCTCCGACCCATGCTCGCACTCTCTCGACTACGGCTTTTCTCCACGCTGTTATACTGATGCCACGCTGACGGATTTCACTACTTTGACCCTACGCGCTCACCTCCTTGATTACAACTCAGCCCCACGTTCTTGGCACAGCTCCAATGCTGACGGATTCACGGCTCCGAGCTTGCGCACCTGCTTTAACGGCCACACTTCCACTGAGCGCTCCTCACTTGATCAATAGGAATTCACGCCCTACCTCTGTACCTGCGCCTGGATCCATCTCTCAGACCCAAGAGGGGGCTTAATTGCTGAGGGTGACAGAGGCAAAGACATTCTGACCATTCTTACTGCCTGTGGTCTGCCAATAACACACAGGCTCCTAGAGTCACTCACTTTAAATGCCATGTACCAATATGCGACATTAAGTGCATCCACCGATTGGTTTGTCCAGTACGCAACCTCCCTCTGAGCCGGAGCTTCTTGTTTAAGCTTGTGTTTATTGTTTGGCATAAGGAAGATAGTGGCATGGTCGGTTAGTTTTACAGAATCTAGATTTATAAATGAAAAAAAAATTTCAATGTAATGATTCACAACTCTGAGACATTCATGTGAACAAGCCTTAACTTAAACCAGGTGAAGCACTAAACGAGTCAGATGCCTCATTCCAGCAAACGCAAAGCCTCGTTTGTCATTGGTCACATGAATCTAAGAGAACTGTCACGCCTCAAAGCAAGGCTTTATTTGGAAATGCCTCTTTTACTCACTGTGTCATTGTGTCATATGTATCATTAATAAGCCCTAGTTCCTTGCCATAGTCTTGTGTTCAGCATTTGTGTTTAATATGTTGAAACTCATCTATATAAATAAAAGAAAGGTTGTGTCTGTACATCAGAACTCGCTTTCTCTCAATTATATCTTTATATTTTATATATTGGAGGACCTGAAACCAGTCTCAAAAAAAATTCTGTCTGTATATGTCTTATATGTCTGTTGGTCTGTCTGTCTGCCCTGGAGTTTTTTTTCACAGCATCACGCACAGCTGGCTCAACAGAATTTAATGAAACAGTCCTTCAGTATTAAGTTAAATCTGCGGCATAAATTAAATCAAAATGTTGAGTAGAAGAGATGTTATGATCAGTTTTGTGCCAGATTACCTCATAGCAGACATTGCTTTTTCAGACAAATACAACTCTTTTGCCCCCAAAGTGGGTGTGGCTATATGTGTCACTCAACAGAGCCAATCAATACAATAGTTTACCATAAATACACAGAGTATGCGGAAGACACAAAAACGACCGCAATGCCCCTACAAAGCACCCATATCCTCACCAAACACAAACAAACACGCAACACAGCATACCTTACTCAAAAAAAAAAATTTTAACTTTTGAAAACTGAATTTTCAAGGATGTATGGACATTGTATGTTTATTTTTCCTGCAGGAAGTTTAAAACCAGTTTGTGGTTTGATGGATAACTGTTGTGCTAATTAAAGCAGTAATATAAAAAGCCACTATGAGATAAAACATGGGTCGTTGCAGCAAACATATCCGCAGGAGACTGAGATGAGGGCATGTAAAATACCGAAAATAACGAAAGTACAACTTACAGTAGCGTAAAAAAGGTGTAAGTTACTTAATTATTATTAAGTTAAGCAGAGAGACAGGCAGACATGTACGTGGGCTTCTAAAAGTGAGTTGCGTGCAAATCAGTGGGTTTGTGCAAAGCGAGATCTGTGCAAATTTATGATGAAATAAGAAATCTTGTACTAAATGCTTTTTTTCCAGAATACTTTTAATCTGCAGTTGTTTGATCCTTGGAACTTCATATATGGCATACATGGCAGGCCAGTTCTAATTAAGTACAATTTACAAAGCCAGTAAATCATTCTGATGTACTCAAATTGATCAGAATTGTAAGGATTTCTTGTTTTTTTGGTAGACCCCCTTTGGTCTACTCAGTGCTCCGCCTGTATTCTGCTGTCCCGCCTAACTCAGGGAACCCCTCAATGAAACACACAAGTCAGTGCTCAGTGAGATGTTCCTAATTTATTGTGGAAGACAGGAGTATATATACACACACACACACACACACACACACACACACACACACACACACAAAGCACCAAAAAGAGGGGTGTAGGAGTGGGTACATCTGGTCCGGAATGTTTATAAAAGATAACATAGAAAGTTGTTCTTAGTTAGGAGCCTCCAACAGTTTTATGACCTGAACATAGATTATACTAAGGAATGTGTTTACTGATAGTGGAGCGTGTCGAGGTCAAAGAAAGAAAACACTCTGTTCTCATGCACACATAATATCATGAAACACACTAGAAATGAAATATTCCCTACAAGAATTTAGAATAGAACGTGCAGGGTGTCCAATGCATTTGTGTAATTTAAATTAAAAATTATTATATGGATATGGAGCTTTACTCACTTTTTCCAACACACTGCTATTATTTTGAATACAACTGTACAGTACGTAGTGAAATGAAATAATGTTCCTCCAGGATAATGGCACCACATAAAACAGGCATGACACTTCACATATCTAAAAATTATACCAAAAACAACCCTAAGCTACATACAGTGAACAAACGCAAGCATGTACAAACAAATCAAGACAGTTGTGCACATGTGCAAGACAATATCACATGCCGTCTGGCAGCCCTATTATAGTTCAATTCAAGTCAATTTTATTTGTATAGCGCTTTTAACAATTGCCATTGTCCATCCCTGAATACTGAGATGGCTGATGGTTTGTGGGAAGAAGCTGTTACACAATCTAGTTGTGTGGGCCCGAATGCTTTGGTATCTGTTTTGAGATGGCAAAAGCATAAAAAAAAATATGAGGGGTGTGTGTCTTCATCGACAATGTTGGTGGTTTTGCAGGTGCAGCCTGTGGTGTAAACGTCTATAATGGAGAAAAGAGAGACCTCAAAAAACTTCTCTACTTATTTGCTGTAGGGTCTGATCAACACTGTGCAGCTGAGCTTTTTTGGCTATGGAGCTGGGGATCAGATGAGATTCTCCACCAGGTGAACTCTTGAAGATCTCCATGGAGGATCCATTGATGGTCAGTGTAGAGTGGTCCTTCTGTGCTTTCCTGTAGTCAGCATCCAAATATTTTTGTTGCATGGTTGCACGGCTGCACATAAGTCAGCAGTTCACTGAGTTCACAGTACTGGGGGTCCAATGCTCAGTGTGGTGGTGTTGGAGATGGCATGATGGTGGTGGCCGTAAAGCACACTGGAATAACAGCAATGCTGTCAAAACTGTTCTGCTCATCCCTTAAACCTGAAATGTTGGGGCCTCCGTGTGGCGCAGTGGTAAAGTGCTCACTGGTTCAATCCCCGGGTGATGCTGTTACCTCTCACAGCCGGAGGTCTAGAGAGAGCTGACTGGCCGAGCTCTCTCAGAGGGGAGGGATGGGAGGTACTTTGTGCTTCCACATTAATTACGGCTCTACAGCCAATCAGGGGCGTAGAAGGATGCGGAAGGAGCGGCTAGCGCTTTCCTCCGAGTGTGTTACTCCGCCCCTAACGGTGCATGAGCAAGCAGTTCGAAAAGATGCGGTCGGCTGGCGTCACGCGGTTCGGAGGAAACACTTTATAGTCTTCGGCCCTCCCGGCTGAATGATAGTAGTAGCCTTAATGTGGGAGAAAATCGGGGGAAAAAAATAATAATTAAAAAAAAAAAAAACCTGAAATGTTCTTGTAAAGTTTCCCTCACATCAGCAGTGGTAAGACATTACCTGATCAATGGAAAAAGGGGTGGTCTTCTTCTTACCTTTTACCTTGAACTCAGCATAGAAATTATTCAGTGCATCTGAAAGTGACAGCCAGATGTGGTTGTCCTGTAGTTGTAGTCCTGAAGGCTCTGTCACGTGTCGTATGTGTTGCTGCAGTCTTGGAAGTGAATGTGGAATCTCTGGGCATTTGTGCGCTTACCCTCTCTACTGGCTTGGGACAGTTTCCCCCTGACTATTCTTAAGGCTGCTTTGTCTGCACTAAAGCTCTGAGTCTTGGGTTCTCAGCAGCACTCACATTACTGCAGTCATCCATGGTTTCTGGTTGCAGTATAATGATGGTCTTGGAGACAGTGACATCATCAATGAACTTTGTAATTTAGCTAGTCACTGATGTCATGTACACCACCAAGTTAGTGGTGTCGTCATTTGTTGCAGCTTCCGTAAACATTTGTCAAATCAGTGTGCCTGTAACAGTCCTGATATTTAGAGATGGCTTCTCCTGGCCAAGTTTTACCTGCTTTTAAACCAGTGCCTGATGAGAGTTGTGTATGCTGTAATTAGCATGACAGAGATGTGGTCAGAGTAGCCAGGATGGGGCGGGCCTCCTTGTAGAATGCAAGAAGCAAACAAGGTCTTGCGCATTTCTTCTTCTCACTGCAAAGTCTGCTAATGAAATTTAGGAAGCATTAACTTATGATTTGCATTGTTAAAGTCTTCAACAACCATAAATAATCCATGTGTGTGTTTTCTGTAGTTCACTTATAGACACATACAGTTCACAGAGTACCTCCTTAGCATTACAGCTGGGGAAATGTGGACAGCCTCTATAGTGTTATAGGGACTAGCAGGCCACCTCAAAGGGAGCCGTGAATCTTTCACCTTCCAGCAAAATGGCACCACGCTGACAACGTGATCTTTCGGTGGAGTAAAGCAGCTGGAACCGTGACCCAGTTAAAAGAGGAAACCCAGATGAGTTTTACCAACCCCAACTTTAAATGGTGCAAATCAGCAAGCCGTTGAAGAAGGAAGGGACAGTTTCATGACATCAGCAAACAAGGAAAAAAACAGTTTTACATCTCCAACTCAAATGGTGTAATCTGCAAAGCAACTTCCTTGCACAAGAAAGAAGCGGGTACACATCCCCAATTAAATGGCATAAGAGTCTCGTTGAGAGTTCTTAAAGAGAATTCCAAAGTCCTGCAACAAAGAAACCCTCAGAAGAAGTTCCAGTGCGCCACCATCGGTAACCAGGCAACCAACGCCTCACCGAAGGGCTTTCCCGAAAGATGTCATCTCAACCTCAGTGCACCAACCAATCAGCAACGCCATGATTCCCTTTGCAGGAGGCGAACCACCGGATGAGAACGAAATGTAAGGCAAGTAAACAATCAAAGCTTCATACCTTGCTGAAAATTGGTGCTCGATTCATAATTAAACAGTAAGGTTAAACCCAAGGCTCTGCTCTTGTGACTTCTCAGGTCTAGTAAACAGTATTAGAAGAACTCCATTAACTTTCACCCTCTGAACTCTTTGTGTATGCGTGTGTGTGTGTGTGTGTGTGTGTGTGTGTGTGTGTGTGTGTGTGTGTGTAAGATTAAGTAGCGTAGTTTCATGTATCTCAGATTAGTCAAATAAATTCTTGTTTCTTTGTAAAGAACTGTTGTCCTGTTGAAATCAGAAATGTAAGGTCTTGCAGACAATGCTAAATGAAAACAGATTTTATAATCCTCCTGACACCCAGCAATTCATTTTTGTCCTCTGTGGGGGACATGATACTGTGATCTTTATTTCAAACACCATGCATGCAGTGTGTTTGTGTCCTAATGTACTGGAAAGAGTACATACTGGGATTTCTATTGATGTCACACAAGTGGGGGTGTGGCCAACAGATCACATGTTCTGTCTTTCTAAATTGGCGGCGAATACAGCAAGCACATTCTATGGCAGTAAGGGGTTTAAGTGATCAAATTTTAAATACAGCATGTAGTTATTATTTCTTATGATACAGTTTTTATTTGTGAAGATTTCAACTACA
>JAOTRS010118315.1:0-16390 GCA_028565755.1 Dinotopterus cunningtoni
AATGTTTGGCATGTATAGCATTAAGTAATTAAGTAACAACAACAGAGGTCAACAGTTCTGGAATAGTTCTTGCAAGAACAGTATTGTCAGTGCATTTGCAAAACTCATCGAGCACCATCATGAAACTGACTCTCATAAAGACCATCCCAGGAAATAAAGACCAAAATTTACCTCAGCTGCAGAGTAGTTCATTAGAGTTCATTTAAGGTTACCAACCGCAAAAATCACAGATTAACAGCAATTCAGATTAGAGTTGTTATAAAGGTTTTACAGATCATAAGTAGGAGACATATCTCAATATCAACTGTTCAGAAGCGATTATTTTGGAAGCCTTTAGCATTGTAGAAAGAATGTAGAAAGAAAAAAAAATCATGAAAGACTGAATTTATAAAGTGTGTCCAAATTTTTGACTGGTAGTGTGTATGCATTAAATACACACATTTGCTTCCATGCTTTTAAATAACAAAATTCCTCTAAACTGGTAGGTGCATGAACTTTGACTTGCAAAACTCATTTTGAACAGAATGATATTGTTCCGTCTACTGTTGAACTTTCCACTGTTTCAGAATATCTTCAGCTGCTTTGAGGGTTGAGTCATCCTTTTCATAAAGATAAAGAAAAATATGACTATTTATGGGGCATTCAATATATCAGCATGATGAAATCATATTTATCATATGAGCTACACATAGAACTTCTATATCTAATGTGCAACTGTAGCATTCGCCTACATACTGTAATAGCCCACAAACAAGCAGAAATGTAACACTGCAGCTTTTAATGTAACCCAACAAATGTAAATTTTTTATGTAATATTATCTGACGATTACACCCATTCAGGCTTGTTAAACATCTCAACAATGGACATTTATAGGGTGTTTGTTCACTTTGCTTCTGTAACAGCCTCCATTCTTCCGGGAAGGCTTTACACTAGATTCTTCCACTAGACTGTCTGGCAAGGAGGTCTGAAATGCATTTGGCATTCCAGTGTATGCCAATAGTGTTTAGTCGGGTTAAGAAGGCCACTCATTCTCTTTCACACTAATCTGGGCAAACCATGTCTTTATGGATCTCTATTTGTGCCCAGGGGAATTGTCACTGGAACAGGTTTACACTCCAGTTTCTGTTCCAGTTTCTGGAAATTGCTACAACATAAATTCCAGCCCAAGATGTTCTAGCCAATAGTGTGTCTTCAATGTTTTGTATACTGCTCTTGTATGGGTGTAATGGCCAGTTGTCCACATAACTGGATATAAATATTTAAAATATAGTGCATTATAAGCAAAAATAAAAAAAATACCTTGGCAAAACAGAATCTAATGTAGTTCTGAAAGCCTGCTCTGCTTTCTGAGCTGTAAAATGCAGATACAGGGATAGCACCCAAATGCTGAAAGGCACAAAACACATCCTGTTAATTTTACAATAAAATACAGGTGTCACTTTGAAAAGGCTTTGTGATTTACTCCTACCTTCTCTTTAATAAGCCACTTGACAAATCCATAGTCATAGGGTTCGTCCTTGGAACTCGAATCATCCAGGTCAACCTCTACAGAAGAGACGCATCAGATTTCTAACCAAGTTGCTTTAGCTGTGAGTAAGTTATTGCAATTGCTAGCTTAATGACAATTGCTAAAAAAAAAGTATTTGTTATGGTGTTAAAAATAAATCAAGGCAATGTTTTATCTTCTAAAGTCATTGTATACATTGACCTTTATCTATCTAGTTTAACCGTAATGTTTCTCTTCTTAGTCAGTAATTACGTTACATTTGATATGAAACAGTAGCTTCTTTCATTGGTTGTGTTACATTTAAGATTAAGATCAATTATTTGTTCAAAGCACAGTGAAATAATTACTTTCTCAGTTAGGAAGCTGGGGACAGAGCACAGGGTCAATACAGTGCCCCTGAAGCAAACAGGGTTAAGGGCGTTGCTCAAGGAAGGAAGGAAGGAAGGATGGATGGATGGATGGATGGATGGATGAAAATGTGCATATATGCATATTTATAGATATAGATATAGGGACTCACTTAAGGAGGAAATATCTGTGATCATGAAGTAGCCACCCTCGGGCAGGATGGGTTGCAGCCCAACAATCCTTAGGCACTCAGTTAACCTGAGCCGTTTGGCCTGGAGCTGTGTGGGTAGCTGTTTAAAATAGCTTTCCTCTCTGCCGAACATTTCATATTCCCTTTCAAAAGCCACAGCAACAGCCTCCTACAACACAAATAGTGTGTAAATGATAAAAACAGCAAAAACAATTTAACATGTTTAACACTGAGTGACTGATTTAACAGACTATATTCAACTTATTGTTATATTACATGTACATACACTTACCTGTACGTATGTACATACAATTGTTGGTTTGTATTGCTTTACACTGTGATACTAAGGGCGATCAAGTAATACCGGGGCTTATGATGAAATTTCTTGTGAATAAATGTGGAAAAAAAAAAGTTGACATGTGATGAGACTCTTAGTCGCAGTAAAATATTTGAATGGTGCAAATGTTTCAAAAAATGCTATCCTGACTATTACAGGTACTCAGCTAGGAGTTACTGCCCCATTCCAATAGCGTCCTGACCTTGTTTGGGCCGTTAAAGGAGTTCCTGGGAGGCCAGAGTTTCAGCCATGAAGCAGGAAAATTTCTGTCCTGGCCCTATATACCCGTTATTGCTTTACTAGTAGGTGAACCCCAAATCTACACGGCATGTAGAGCGACTCTCAGTTTAGTAAAATCATCATTCCTTCTGATCAACAAAAAAAAGGGAAAATCTCTTTCCAACAAAAGGTATGTATTTACTGTCACGAGCCAGCTAGATCAACCTAGCACCTCCAGATCCTAAGACTACATGCCAGTTCTTCTCGCTGCACGCCTACCTGTCACTAGCGCACACCTGAACCTGATCAACTAATAATTCCCCTTATAAGCACGCTAAGAGAACCATTCAGCGTGGCAGTATCTCACTCGTGTGCCTCGAGTCTGTTCTGTCAAGTATTTTTCTGTTTACCCTAGCCTGTTATCGACCCTGCCTGTTCCACGGATTTCTCTCTCGTCTTCGCCCTCTGGTACTTCTGCTGTTATCAGACTGATTAACGTGTATGACCTCGCAAGCTCTCAGGAATTCGGATTAAGTATTTACGATTTGGATTTGTTCGCCCTCGCTGCTGGATTTCCGGATACCACGCCCCGCCTGGTAAAAACGACTCTTCTTATCCTTCGCTTCTCCTTCTCTGCAAGTCGGCTTTCATCCTGCGATACGAGCACTTCCGCGTTCGAGCTCTTCCGTGTTCTCGGACCTTTGGGGAAAGTGTTCATAGCCCCTCCTCCTCTCTCGTCACTAGAGGCTTCCCCACGCTCTCAGTCACTAAGCACACACACGCACGGCTTCTCTCTTCTGCTCCTGCTGCGCCTGCCTTAATAGACCACTGTGTTTTTTAACAAGCTCTGAACATCACAGTTTGTCAGCTATTGGGTTCACTCCCATTTCAGCTCCCCCGTGACAGTATACTGCGGCCATGACAGACCCAGCGGACACTTCTCATCCCAGGCCTAGCCTCCAAACTAGGCTCCAGCTCAGGTCCAGCATCAGACTATCTCCCAGCAAGGCGCTCTGATTAGTTCTCATCAGCAAGACTTCCAGCAGATCTCTCAGTTGCTATCTCAGCTGTCAACGCAGTTTAAACAATTGTGCTCCGCTCTCCCCACCGCTCTTCCTTCCACCCTGACACCCCCGGCTCGGCACAAACCCCGTCTGCCCAACCCTTAACTATACAATGGTGATCCTGGAACTTGTCATTTTTTCCTGTCTCAGTGCTCTCGGTCACTCAAGCTCCAGCCCTCAACCTTTCCCACCGAGCGCGCTAAGGTGGCTTGTATCATCACTCTCCTGACGGATAGGGCCGGTGAATGGGGAACCGCCATCTGGGACACCAATCACCCATGCTGTGCCACCGCCTTCACCGAGGAGATAAGGAGGGTCTTTGATCGCTCCCACGCAGGTAGGAAGGCCGCGAGACACCTACTACAGCTTCGTCAGTGTCCTAGATCTGCTTATGATTACGCCATGGAGTTGCGAACATTGGCGGCCGCTACCTAGTGGAACCCCCGCCCTGTATGACACCTTCCTGACTTTCGGAGTCGGTCAAGGACCAGCTAGTTTCCCAGCAGCTCCCTGAGGACTTAAACGCCTCGATGGATCTGGCAGGGCGAGTAGATGCACGCCTCAAACAAAGGCGCTGTGCACCCAGCCAACCCCGGCTCAGAGCCAGCACCTCTCCAACTCCAACAACTTCCGTCAACTCCCCGGCTGAACCCATGCAGATCAGGCGAACACAGATCTCGCCGGAGGAGCAACAATGTCGGGTTCAGGCTGATGCGTGCCTCTACTGTGGGCAGATTTGGCATCTGCGCCTTCAGTGCCCATTAAAAGCAAAGCCCCCGCCAGTAAAACTAGGCACACTGGAGGGGGCGTTCCAAGCGCAGCCGCCTAGAAACTGCTTACTTATTCCTGTCATAGTCCTCTGGGATAACCAGTCTTGTGTTCTTCATGCCCTCGTCGATCCTGGAACCACCATTGTCAGTCCGACCCCTCGATGGAACGCTCCTTACTCCAATTACACGGTAAACCGCGCCAGTCACCCTGCGCACTTCTGGGAACCATGCGGATGAGATAAAGTTCTTGGCCTTCAACACATTCTCTGGTCACTATAAGTATCAAGTCATGCCCTTTGGGCTAGCTAGGGCATCGGCAGTCTTCCAGGCTCTGGTCAGTGATGTCCTCAGGGACTTCATCAACGTCTTTGCCTTTGTTTACCTGGACGACATACTCATCTTCTCACATTTCTTAGAAGAGCATGCAATACATGTCCGCCAGGTACTTCAGCGACTTCTTGAAAATCAGCTCTTCGTCAAATCCGAGAAGTGCGAGTTTCATTTCTGTGGTTTCATTTCTGTGGTTCATCTTTGCCCAATCCAGCTTCGAGCATTGACTGACTAGCCCGTTCCAAACACCCGAAAGGACCTCCAGCATTTTGTGGGTTTCGCTAATTTCTACAGACGATTCATCCGTGACTTTAGCTCGGTACACTCCTCCTTGACCTCATTTAAGACTACATTTTTTGGACTGAGCAGGCAGCCAGGGCCTCTTGTGAACTAAAGAAATGGTTTACCTCAGCCCCAATTCTCCAACAGCCTGACCCTTCCCTCCAGTTCGTAGTCGAGGTAGACGCTTCAGACTCTAGATTAGGGGCGATACTATCACAGAGGTCACCGAAGGACCTCAAGCTGCACCCATGCTGCTTTCTCTTTCACCGACTCTCATTCCGGTAAAGGAATTACAACATCGGCGATCAGGAGCTACTGGCGGTGAAGTTCGTGCTGGAGGAGTGGAAGCGCTGGCTAGAGGGGACTGAGGTCCCGTTCCTGGTCTTGACAGACCATAAGAACCTGGATTACCTCGGGACAGCTAAGCGTCTCAATTCCCGACAAGCAAGGTGGTCCCTATTCTTTTCACGTTTTAATTTCTCCCTGTCCTATCACCCGGGCTCCAAGAACACCAAATCGAAAGCGCTTTCTCGCCAGTTCTCCCCAGCCCAGGATCAAGCACCCGAGGCCACCATCCTGCCTGCTCAATGCCTTGTGGGGGCAGCACTGCTGGATGTCGAATCACGAGTCAGAACAGCACTCAACCAAGAACCTGGCCCACCAGAGACTACGACAGGCAAACTCTTTGTCCCAGAGACAGAACGACTCTACGTCCTGGAATGGGGGCATGGCTCGAGGCCGGCCTGCCACCCAGGGGCGGCACGGATCTTAACCCTCGTCCAGCAGTGTTTCTGGTGGCTCACAATTAGGGGCGACATCCACCACTGTTTGAGTGCTTGTGATGCCTCTGCCAAGAAAAAGACAAGCAATAAGCCGCCTGCTGGTCACCTTAGACCGCTTCCTGTTCCACACAGACCCTGGTCCCATATAGCCCTTGATTTCGTCACCAGGCTTCCTGATTACGAGGGTCACACCTGCGTCCTCACGGTAGTAGACTGCTTTTCCAAGGCTGCTTACTCCACATTAGCATGACATTTACTAATAATGAAACAACAAATTGATGCATTACAAATTTGAGGCTTTTATACAAAGTGAATTATTTCACTTTTTCTGAATGTACAGGCACAAGTGTACATTCGAGCGGGCACCCAAATGAACGCATTTTCACTTGCGACATGTTGCGGTTATGTTGCCAATTTGTGTTTATCAAATAAAAGAAATTGTCGTATTTCACTGTCACTTTTATCACTATTATCACAGAACAGCCCAGGAAGAAAATGAGACCATGAAAGACCAAAAGCTCCACTTGTAAGCTTGATTAGCAAGACAGACTACTTAGTTTAGTCTATGCCACTGCATATTTAAACAGTATATTACCATATATATCATATCCTTTTTATTTAAATAACTCTAAACTCGTCTTTACATTAATTACTCTCAACCCTGTACATATGGACCCATAACCTCATGGTTATTTATTATAAACAGGCCACTTATGCACTTCTGGTTGGATTCTAACTGCATTTCATTGGCACTGTACATGTTGACTTTGCACAGTGACAATAAAGTTAAAGGTAAACTACTCTAATCTAATCTAAAGAGAGTTGCACTGCTAAGATAGCACACAAAACCTAACCGTACTTACTGACATCTCCACTTCAGTCTCTAATCAAAGTTGTGAACATGAACCCCACTTTTACACTGGTGGAGGAGGGGCAATTTGGTAGGGCATCTTTGGTCAAAGTCAAATTCCTTAGTGCCCTGTAAATGTGGGCTTCCTTGCCATGCAAAGTCAACAGACTACACACAATGTGGTCCTAGGTGTGTTTTTACCTGATTAAGAGTGGGACAGTGGTATAAGGAGTTCTGATGGATTGTTTGCAGGTGTTTCAGTAAGTGTCCTGGCCCGATTGCCCAGCCCACCTTAAGCACAAATGGGTTGGGTTAGAAACTGAAATCAGAAAATGCATTCACTAACAAATGTGGTCATTTATAATAATACCCACGATTAGTGAACTTTAGAGAACATACACTCAATGATCATCCATAACATTATGACCACTTGCTTAATAATAAGTAGGTCCCCACCTTTGCCACCAAAACAGTAATGACCTGTGTGTTCTGACAGCTTTCTGAGGAAACCAGCATAAACCTTTTTAGAGATTAGAACTACAGCAGCTCTTATATTGGATCAGACTACATAGGGTTTTACTCCCCATGTGCATCTTTCAGGGGTCTAGCTGTCACAATTTGGCCCGTCATAGTAGCTACAGATACAATACCTTGTGCCAATAGCTCCTGGAAGTGGGTGGTTATATTTGACAAGGGCCAAATTTGACAAATTCAACTTGTTGGATGTTTTCCGGTCTGCAGTGGTGAGAACCAACCAAAAATGGAGCAAGGAATGGGTCATGGGCACCCAAGGCTCACTGATGCACATGAGAAGTGAAGACGGGTCTATGTACTTTGATCCAATATAAGAGCTAATGTAGTTCTAATTGCAGAAAAAGTTAATGCTCCATAGAAAGTTAATGCTCTATAGAAAGGTATCAGAACACACAAGTCATTACTGTTTTAGTTGCAGAAATTAAGCGGGGGGACATAATGTTATGGCTGATCTGTGTAACTATTGCGTTCATACACTACTGAAGGATATAAACAACCATCTGAACAAATCAATTAAAACAGTTAAAATCAGAGGTATGCAAAACCAAAAAATTTAGTAGGAGCATTGTCACAGATATAACAGAATTCTTTTTGCAAATGCAAACTGCACAGGTGTGTTTGCCTAAATATATAATACTGTACATGTCAGCCTTGTGCTGTGCTATACTTTTTTTTATTGTTTCACTATGATTACCTTTATTCCTGTAGCACTGAAGGTCTTGCCTGCACTGCTAACAGTGATGGTACGCTCCCACATGCCTGGGAGACTTGCTACACTCAGAACACAGATCAAGGTAAACATTTCAAGGTCAATAAAAGCCTTTTATCAACCTTTATTACTCCATCATTCATCGCACAATGTATTTACCGACTATTTTTTTTTCATTTGTGATTATAATGAATATCTTAAAATTCCCCAAATTTAAGATGTTTACCTATTTTAATATGTTTTGCTCCATCATATGTAAGCCACTCGTACACCTCGTCACTGAAGCAAATAACATCATGCTTTATACACAGGTCAGCTATTATCTGTAACTCTTCCCTCCGATAGACCTGAGAAATAAATGCTAAGAATAATTAATAATGTAATTTGCGATTATTCCTATTACTACCTATTCATTTTAAATGAATCCTTATCCTTATGTACATAACACATTCAATTTTGTGGACCAAGTTAAGCCATTAACCTTCAAATTTGCAGAACTCACCTTGCCTAATGGATTATTGGGATTGTTAATGATGATGGCCTTTGTACGAGAGGTAAATTTACTAGCCAGTTCTTCAGGACATAACACCCAATCAGCACTAGACAGGGCTGGACCAGTGACCTTTCGCTGTAAGATATGTACAAGCACCCCAGTTCTTATGTGTTATAATTTGTGATTAATAAATAAATGTACAGTGGCAAAAAAAGTGTGTGAAAAGTCTTTGAAATCACTTTGTAACCCATACCAGCTTTAGGTAAATCAACAATTCTTAATTGTAGATCCTCTAAAAGCTCTTGTTGGCGAGGCATGGCTCACATAGGTGTTCTTCTTGTGTGGAGCAATATCAAAAAGTTTGTGTGGTTTTTATTAGTCAAAGAGGCTCTTGTCCGCATCTCTAAACTAATTTTCTTAACAAGACTCCAGGTATGCTAAAACGTGACTCCAATAAATGATACTTTTTCTACTAGCACGATAAGGTTTTAATGGTTGTTCTCAATAAAAACATGAAAAATCAGACTTATTTATTAAATTTTATTATTTTAGGCACATTATATTTGTCAATACTCTTGAGTTAGATGAAGATCAGATCACATTTTATGACTAATTAATGCAAAAAAACATGAAATTCCAAAAGGTTCACATACTTTTTTGCCGCTGTATATTATACAGTAACTAAAACAATGAAAGTGAACACTCACAGGTTTCAGGGGAACATAGACAGGTTTTCCTCCCGCCATTAATGTCATAGATTCATAGCAGTCAAAGAAAGGCTCCACAATAATCACCTAGACCACAGATCAAGCATGAGAGGAGGGAAAGAAGAACATGATCATGGATAATGAAGCTGAAAAAAAAAACAGCGGCATATAGAAAGCATTTAACTGACAAATATTCAGGTCAAACTATAATAAACATCAAACATAAACTTACTTCATCGCCCTCATCAACCAGAGCCTGAAAGGCACAGAAAAGGGTTCCATAGGCTCCCACAGAAACCAGTATCTCCTGCATGGGGTCTATTTCACGGGCCAAAATCCTCCCAAAGAATTTGGCAAGGATCTTGACAAGAGATGGATGACCCTGTGAATAAGATTTTTACTTGCTATAAAAGCACTCTCCATTGATAATACAACTTCAACAGATTTTTGTGTTCATGTGAAATATGATATGAATAGATTTCTAGTTGCCGAGTTTTACACGTTTACTACTACTGTTACTAAACTTTTATTAGATTGTTATTATTTATATACTGAAAAACAACAAAAAAATCATATCAAAATGCCTTACAAAGCATCTTGTGTACTGGTGCATTGAGAATCCTCCATTTACGGTATTGCAGAGAGACTCCAAGAGGAAGCTAGGAGGAGAAAAGTCAGGAAATCCCTGACCCAGGTTAACCACCTTATACTTAGCTGCTAGCTGTGTAAATTCCACCCTAACAAACACAAATAATTACAATTGGTAAATATCTCAAAATACACCAGTGCTTTCATTATGGTTCATTGAGTTGATTATGTCTAAGGGTGAGATCTGAGGATTAGCTAAAGATGTATTGCCATTCTTGAAAAAATAAAAATGGGGAAAAGGGTGTTATGAAAATGTCTATGGTTAATTAATCTCACAATGATTAAAAAAAAAAAAAAAAGTATTTGGCTAAGGAAAATATCTACATGTCTGAAAATGTCCATATACACTGTCAGGAAAATAGTTCGAAGTTTAAAAGAACCTGAATAAGACATAGAATTATTTTTCCACAATGTAAAGTGAGGCAGGTGGTTATTTAGACAAAAAAAATATTACCTTTAACATATACTCTATTTACCACTGATGGTGAGGGTGATTTTTTTCATTTGAGAGCTGAATGTGATGAAAACACCAGAATCTTTAAAATGCCTATTTATAATAGTTAAAAAATTTTTTTTAATTTTCTATTACCCTCCTTTTTGGAAATGTGCCTAAACCTTGATGAACATCTGAATAAACATTTTTTCTGCTAAATCATTATAACGCTCTTAATAGCAAAACAGGAAGAATGACTTTGGACAGTCCTGTTTCTTCAGCTGATAATGTAGGAGAACAAAAAGATTGCACTGGTTTTAATCTGTAACCCATTTAAATGTTTACACCCTTACTGTACTGCAACATAACTTCATGCTCCAATACACAGCTTTTGTTAAAAATCTTGCTCAGGAGAAGTAACAATGGCTATGTTCACATTACCAGCCTTAATTAACTCAAATCTATTTTTTTACCCTAATGAGATACAGATAAGGTTTTTTTTTAGGACTGCCTGAATGCACAAATCTGATTTTTTCTTTCAGTCAGATTGTAATTAATTGACTTTTTGCCTCTGCATATCCATAGGATGCTGATGTCATAAGTTAGCACTGGCAGCACTAGAATTTCTTTCTTCTTCTCACCCTCAACAAATACAGCCAACTAACTGCTTGCCGTCCTCCAGAACTAAATCTCAAGCATGTTTTTGCTCAAATCACATCCATTGTTTGAAATATGTCGAACGAATATGCCATGTTTTATAATGTGAAGGAAACTAAGATCAGTGGTGAAAACTTCGTGATCAAAATGGTGGTCATTCAAAATGGTGATCAGTATAATTCCTGATATTAGGATGTTAAGCAATTTCCCTCTGGGATTAATAAAGTTCCTTAAATCTTGAATATCTGACCTGTAGAAGGGTCTTTATAGACATATAGAGCATAAATCTGAGGACAATCAAAGTAACTGCATAATTATGTGCTGTACTAATTGAACATTTAAAATATGCATGAAAGGTAAAGGAAATAATTATCCTAATAACAGGCTTCAGATTGGTAAAGGCAGACTCAGGGTGGGTGCAGCTATAGCCGAAACCAAATGTGCACTTTGTTAGGTCTTGGGGTATCTTAAGCAAATCTATGGTAATGCCAGTAAATATTTACCACACATTCTTTTGCACTTTCTCAAGTCTTCGTGCATGTAGCTGCCGGGACATGTTTATCTGGGAAAGACAAAGACACACAGGAGGGTACAGCCTAAAAAAAAATTACAGCTGTGTTAAAATCATATATTACGAACTTAATCATTTTTTTATTGAATGTAGACTTAACAATACAATACAATATTTACATAATTCACCCAGCTGTATATTACTAATAAAAAAATACATCATGAATATCCTAAACTTGATGTGAATTCTTTGATGTTTAGTGTGTAGTGTACTGAAACCCCTTTTAGATTCCCAAACTTTCCCACCCCCCAAAAAAATTAAGACACAAATGCATTTTCCATGCTTCTTAACATAACATAGCAAGATGGTGGACTTTAACTTCGCAGAGTAAACTTGTCCAGTTCAATGGTTAATGTTCTCATGCCATTACTATGGATTTATTTTGTATAACTCAGTGCTGGAAAAAAAGAGAACTTAACCATGTTACTCATTAAGAGTGCTGGATATATAATGTTCAAGCTAGATCAAACAAATTCATCAATCATTCATAGGAAAATGCATGCAAATATGTTATCCGTGTAAATCCCGTAAGCTCTGAAAAAAGACTTTTAAATGCTGTACTTGTATACATAAATTACACTGTCAAGTTCGAATAACTTATGTATTTCAATTGTTAATACAAAAATTGTGAAACCCAGTCGAATTAATTTAACAAAGCAAGCCAACATTAATCCATAAAGTAATACAAAGGACCAGTAATTCAAGTATGTGTTTAGCATCTTATTGGATTCAGTCCTAAATGACAAAAAGGTGACAGATCTGATATGTCTCAAGTTGTAATGCACCATATTCTATGAAGTGTTATGTGATATGCTTGGAATAAACATGCAGATATTTTTTCCCCTCCATTTTTTAGGTCAAACTTTTTTCTTTCACCTAACTTAATCAGTATCTAATCTTTACTGTAACTTGGCTTTATACCTTTCTAGTGCTGTTACTCTGTTAATTTGTGCTTAAAATCATTTACATACATCTCTACTGAAACACTGACAAGCAAAGAAGCCTTATAAAATTACACCGTATTTTTTCAATTGGGAAATGCTTGTGTCTTATATTCAAGTTTGAAAATGACAACAATTTAGTTAGATTTTTAAGAATCATGGGGTTTAAATGGCACCGCGATCATAAAATCAAACTTAAAGTCACTTAAGATAATGCTGCATGTTTGAGAATTCATTCGAGGTAATTAATCTGTATCGGTTGCTTGCAATGTCATTTGAATAGTCAATTTTTGGAGTATGGGTTTTGGTCATGTTTAGTGATGAAAAGTACTTGACTATCAAGACAAACAAAAATAGCTTGCAAGACTAAGGTTTACCTTAAATAATGACTAAACACCAAAAAGAAAACACTAAAACCTAGAAAACAATTGTAGAGATCCATTTAAAAAAAAGTTTAGAAAACAATGTAGACGTGAAAATGCCAGTCTGACCATACAGACTAAGTCTTTCTCTACTGCTTATCCTGTACGCACGATGGCAGAGTACTTGCAGCCTATCCCAGGAGACTGGGAGCGAGGTACACCCTAAACAGAGTGCAAATCCACACACTACAGGCAATTTGGGAGCGCCATGATTGTCTTTGGACTATGAGAGGAAACCAGAGTACCCGGAGGAAACCCACCTAGCACAAGCAGAACATGCAAACTTCATGCGCACAAACCGAGGCGGGAATTGAACCTGCGACCCGGGAGGTGCGAGGCCACAGTGCTACTTACTACGCCAATGTGCCGCATTTATTTATGTATTTAGTAACACAAAACAAGTCAGATTTTATTTCATATAAACATGGACCTATTATGTTCTGTTGGAGGAAAGTTTTAATCTTTACAGAACAAATTTATAAACATAATATTATTATTATTCACAATTAAATCATTAAATTTTACAGTTAAAGCAGTTTGTCTTCAAGCACCCTTTAATACTCTGGATGAAGTGAGTAATAAAAAACTAAAGTGACTAAATATTATTTTCTCCTCTCTAACCAACCTTGTTCTGCCAGTTCCTGGGAATTACTGATGATGTCCAAACTCCAGCACCATTCACCAGCACTTTCCTGAACATTCCAGGAGGCAGTTACACCTTTAAGAAAACAAGTTACTTTGTATAACAGAAGTGCAACATTGTAACATTATAGAACATTTAAATTCTTCCAAACAAACAAAACAGACGTTTGGTGTAAGCTCTCAGTACATGACTACTAGATCCTTCAGTGGCCTAGGAGAGCTTCTGATATACACTTTTTTTAGCCTTTCTGCTAATTAACGCTACTGCAAATCCTCCTCATGATAAATATGTTTTTCAATGCATGATTATTGTTTTATATTTCCAGTGCGACACTTACTGACGTTGCTAGTCGTTTGTCATCTAGCATTATGTTGCTGCTAACTTTCACGTCCTCATTTAGTCACGGGAACGTCAAGGACCGGGTCCCTCCCAAACAACTCCTCTCTCCCTACACTGAGGGCACTACACACGGTAAGCGGTGATTTCACACTGTGAAGTGCACTACGGACTGAAGACGTTTAGACATTCATTAGTCCAACTCTGACCGTTTAATCCTACTACCGGTAGGGGAGGAGTCTGTGGACTATTTAAATATTATCCTGTCAAATCTTTTATGTCTTTGATATTCAAAAAGGACATCAACAGCAGCTACTCTTTCTTGTAACTCTGCTCCTGAAACCATTGCGCATTTGTTTTTTAGGACATTTAATTATACAGAATATTCTTGTTTGATCAGATATTCTTGTTTTTATTCAAAGTTTGTTTCCTGCATTTTGTTTTTCTTTTGACTACAAGAAGAAAGAGGAGGATAAATATTTAATAATAAATGTGTTCCTTTTATATTTATATATTTCTATTCATAAATGTAATAATAGTATACCCCTCTTTCTTCAATTAAAAAATGACATGATAAAATGCACTGATCAGCCATAACATTATGACCAACTGCCTAATATTGATTCACTCATATTACCGCGCATGCACGGGGTCAAAATTCGAGGCCTCATCAGAAGCAGAAAAATGAGCTCTGGTCATAATTTCAGGCATACTGTATCATATCTTGTATCACAACTAAATATATACAAATGTTCACAAAGTGACATCGATACACCACTTCATGTGTTACTTTGTGTAACACATTGGCAGGGAACTACTGTATAGCTAATGAATGGTGGATCAATTAATTGTTTTATTTGGCTAACACATAAATATATTATGTGAATAATTATTATAAGCATGTGCCAACTGCCTAACCCATAAATCATTAATTTCTGTAGAATCACTTAATATTGCATGATCATATTGGATTTACGCAATAAAAGTTACTATATTTTACACTTGCAGGCCCAGTTTATGAGACCTTAACCTACAACCTTTTCCACAATGCAAGGTTTTATAAATAATCAATATTTGTGAATTCATCTATTGAGTATGTTCCCGTTTTGCCACCAAAACAGTGATGCTATGTGTTTTCTGACACCTTTCTATCGCAACCAGCATTAACCTTTTTAGCAATTTGTGCTACAATAGCTCTTCAATTGGATCAGACTACATGGGTTAGCTTTCACTCTCCATGTGCATTAGTAAGCCTTGGTCACCCAAGACACTGTCACCAGTTCACCGGTTACCAAATTGTAATAGCTAGACAGCTGGATCAGAGCAACTCCAAAACTGAATTGTCCAAAATGTCTTGATATGCTGAAAAAAACAACTCCACACCAGTTCCAACATGACTCAAACGAGGTTTTATTAGTCTTAAGTAATATTAAAAATTTCTGAGATACTGAATTTTGGGTTTTCATTAGCTGTAAGCCATCAAAATTATAAGAAATAAATACTTGAAATATATTAGTCTGTGTTCAATGAATCTATATGAGTTTAATTTTGAATTACTGAAATAATTAATGATATTCTAATTTTTTAGATGTACCAGTAATTACTTACTTCACACTACAAAGCTTTGGAACACTGCAAAGATAAGTTGCAGAATCGACTCTTCATCGAACTGACTCTCTGCCAGATGTTAGTTTAAGGTAGGTTTGATTGATGTCAGTGTGAGATTTAATATTAGATTATTTGTAGGTAATAAACATCTTTAAGTGATTTTTTTATGTGGAAGCTGGTAAAGTTACAATTAAAAAAATACAGAGTAATTGCAATGATATCTTCCTAGTCCACACTGAAATGCGCACTAGATTTGACCTCCATTTGGGTTTACTTTTTAATCCTAAATGCTGCTGACACATGCATTTATGAGTATAATGAAAAGGTAAATCCTTTATTACTTTTTTCAATTCAAAATTCCTTGAAAATAGAAAAAGCACACATTAGAAAAATCAATGTAGAAAATAAAAAAGACTAAACCTTAAAAACACAACATGAAGCCAACACTTTATAACAAATCATGAATGCAGCTGTCTACTGCCTTTAAGTGTGTAATAGTTTCCACTGTATCAGATCACTGTTAAGTCTTTATTTGTCTCATACACATCACTACATCTTTTTTTGCATATCCCAGCATAGCTGTGATCAAAGCACAGGGTCAGCCATGGTACAGATAGGAGCAGATATGGGCAAGAGCAGAACAGCAACCTGGGCTTGAACCACCAACCAACCATCCAATCAGTAACTCAGTGCCTTAACCCTCTGAACCATCATTGCATGTCCATAACAGTTTAATTGTCTACTTTTTTTTGTGTGTGTAATACAGGCTGGCCCAAAAGGTATTTTTCAGGATATGAAATGTAATATTGTTCACTGTTTCTCCCCCACCCAACATGGTATGGAAACTAACAATGAAAGCTCATATTCAATCAAACAACCCTTGACTTTTTTTTCTTGTTTATCTGAATCGGCTCAGAGCAATTACTACTTTAAAACAAGGAAATCATCTATTCATGTAACAGTGTTAGTTCTGATACATTAATAAATGTTAATGTTCTTGTATTCAGC
>JAOTRS010118350.1:0-16387 GCA_028565755.1 Dinotopterus cunningtoni
TATATAAAGCAAAAAAATAAAAACTTACTCTGGGGCACTGCAAAGTGCTGAAGGCAAGTGAGAACCAGCAGAACCAGGAGAACATAACGCGACATCATGGCTGCTGATGCTGGTGATGATGCTGATGAAAAAGATATTGGTATAAAATGCATATATCAACCCACACTTGAGTTTATATAACCTGAGAGAAGGGGGAGACTGTGGTTAGGGGCAAGGGGAGTTATGGCGGTGACAAAATGTTCCACCTTCACTGAGAGAGGAAAAAAAAAGGCGAAATCATCTGTGGTTTTCACCAAGGCAAAAAAAGAACAGAATGGTGTTTAACACTTTGAAGCCAAACTTATAAAACCATGATAAACACACATGTAAATAAATGTCATCTGTGCAATATCTAAATCTATAGCAACTAATTTGCTCTCATTTTAAACTTTACATAAAATGACACAATGAAACATTAAAATACATTCACACAGAGACAATACATTCAGAATGCAATTTATCTACACCACAGCAGTTTTTTTAATCATTATTATTATCATACCACAAAGCTGTTGATTTTATTTTGTTTTACAGGTGATCTGACAATAGTAAAGCATTGAAGCACATGCTACTATTAACGCACTCATTCTACAAGCAGTGTTTATGTCAAACCAGGACATGCAATGAAATTTCTGGCAAATGAAGGCATAAAACCAATTGATATTTACAGAAGACTTCAAGCACAGTACTGGGATGTGTCACTTAGCCACAATAAAACATTTGATGGTGCAAATATTTTAAAGAAGGTCATATGTTTGTAAATGGTGATCAAGGTGACATTTCCACATGTTTGGGACATTTCAGATGTTTGTGAGAGGCCTGCGTTTCAGATGTGAAGCAAGCAATATGAATATGGCCCTGATGTACTGAGAGTGATTTTATCTGAGCACTAGTGAAGTCCTGGGATAAGTGCATTAGTGTAGCAGGTGATTAAATACAAAAATAAAGGGTGTTTTTACTTTCTTAACTGTATTATGTTATTCTGCACAATAAAGCATCCACCAGGTTTGACTTAAACGCCTCTCATAGTATATCATAGTTTCTAACAATGTCTAAATACAATGCCACATTTGGAAGCTTTCTTATGTGTAGATTGATTGCACTGTTTGAGCAAAACCCTTCACACAGATCTTAGTACTAAAGCATAGGCTACATTTTGCACTCATTCAAAAAGCACTACCACTTACTGTAATATATTTCTGAGTTTGAGTCATCACTGCTTGAACTGTCAGTATCACACAGCTCTTAAGGCGCAAACAAAAATGGTTCTCCTACCAATTAAAACCTCTTTGGTGAACTGTTCATTAGGAGCACATTTGTAGATATATAACAGGTTTGTAGATGTGAGTGCACACCATATATCTTACTGTACATATAGTGAGTAGATACTGGATATACTGGAGAACTGACCAAAAGTTTCTAGTGCAATGCTAAGAACAAAAAGCTACAAGATATATTTAAAGAATTAGAATATAAATAAAGTATGTGTCACAAATAATCAAAAACAAATAAAAATACATAATACTAATAAGTGAAATGTAGTGCAACCTTGATGTGCAATTGTATTTATGACAAGTGACAACAGTGCAAATATGCGCATTTGAGCAAAAAATGTAGTAATTATAATAGAACCCTGTCAGATGAGTCCCAGTCCATATTCCCATGCCCCTGTATAACAGCCTTATGGCTGTGGAGACATCTGTATGAACAGAATCAGACTTGTATACCTTTTAAAATACATGGACTAAAACCCTGGCTGTAGACAACAAAATGTATGATTGAGGGGTGGTTGAAGCGATATAAATCTGGCCACTATCATTTCATCAAATGAAATTCAGTCAAGGTCTAACCAAATGTAAGCCACATCATGATTGCTGCTATAGTCTGTACCTTTAGCCAGGAGAACAAGTCAGTTTCTGCTACTTGTTTTTTAAAGGAAAGATAGATAATAGTATTCACTTCAGTATTTGTTTCAGGTTTGGATATGACTACAGACCTGACAGTAAACAGACTCATTATCCTGCAATTGAACAAAATCAGCTAAAAACTAGGCAGCTAAGGAGTTTTATTAGATTAACAATATCACAGCAAGCAAAACTATTTACCTACAAAAATTCACAACAGAGACATCACGTATTTCCCCTACTGCCTTACGAGCAAAGGCATCAGTTCGTGTAGCCCTCCACTCAGAAACAGACAAGAGTTTTTTGTTTGTTTGTTTTCTTTGTCTACGCATTTCCTTATTTAAACATACCAATGTTTTACTTCACTGCATATTTCATTAATTTGAATGGATTGCATTTATATGTGTGCATTTAGTATATTTTTATTTTACATTTTTATATGGTAAATTCAATGTTATAAAAACTTGATTTTTTTCCTACTTGCAGTATTTTTGTTGTGTGTTTGATCAGTACTCATAGCTCAGGGGTATATGTTTGGACTATGGTATTTAAGGGCATATGTTAAATCCTCAGTGCTGCTTTGAGCAAGGCCTTTAACCGTCAAACATACTATGTACTGTACATAAATGTATGATGCATGTAAATATAGGTTTCTCTGAGTAATGGTGTCTGCTTTTAATATTGTGAATGCATAACTTTTGTTTCATCTATATTTACCCTGCTTCGCAAGTCATGGATGATTCTTTTCTTCTTTTTCTCATGTTTTTAAACTTGTCTTTAGTAGATCTCGTTTCTCTGTTTTTGTTTGCTTCTGTGTGCCACTTTATGATTTCGCGGATCTGAGTTTTAGTTTTGCGGTATGTACAGTACAGTTGAGTAAAATGGATTAAAATTGTGTTTTAGGTATTTAGAAAATATAGGGTTCTGGGAAGTGTGTTAAAGCTATTTAGGAAAAAAAAAGATTTTATTTTTTAAAAAATGTAGGTAGAATATCTGCAGCAACTTTTGAAAAAAAAACGTGACATCTGCCATTTAAATAGGAGAGAAAGAGAGGAGGCTGAAGTGCAAGATTTGCTTGTTGCAGCCTTTTGCAGTCCTCTTTGTGGTCAAGAGTAGGGGGTGGGGAAGTGGTTTGATGAGAACGAGCTCACATTCAGCACCTTATTGTGAAAAAGAAAAAAAAAAAGTTTCACAAACGCTGAGAGGAAACATTGCAGGTCTGTGGCGTTGTTAGTTGACGCTGTGTTTAAAAAGTCCCCCAACCCCTTTGCAATTTACATTACAGTAAAGACAAACTTCAGTAGTGAAAAAAGGGGAAGTCACAGGCTGAGCCATGAGAAGATTTACAATGGGATGATCAAATGTCTGTAATTTACCAATTTAGCTTTATAAGATCTTAACAAAGTTTACTAGTATAACGGCAAATGGAACACAACTATTCAGTGAACATAGAGTACATAGAGACATTGCAACAACAAAAAAAATACATGGGGTGGCATGAGCAAATAGAGTTACTGTTACCCCCAAGTTTTTTCTAAAATAGTAAATATTAAAGTAAAATTATATAGGAGTATAAAATAGTAAAATTATATAGTATTGCTCTTGTAGGACAGTGGTTTCCATAGTTACATACTTCTATTTATTAAAAAAAAAGACATGCAATTTTTATCCATTCATACGTTTAATATTCACAAAACATTTTGGTTTTGGGGTTTGCTACATCGTAAAAGTTGATCCTTTGTCAGCATCACTTTTTATTTCCTTTAATTTTTTTCACTCCCTTAACATTTAAAAAACAAACAAACAATATACCTGAAGAAATTACAAAAATACATCTCTGTCATAAAGACTTTCATGTGTTGGCAAAATTAAAATTGTGTCACTGAAATATACTGATCAGCTATAACATTAACATCATAAAAAAATCATGGGCACCCAAAGGCCCAGAGGACCAAAGGACCGGGGCTAGCCCACCCTGTCCAATCACAGAAATGCAGAAAAAATTGTCAAAAACAATTCAATGGCCATTAGAGAGGTATCAGAACACCAAGTGTACCACATTCCTCACTGGTTGCTGACCCAGTCTCCTAATTCTCCAGATCCTAATCTGATTGCATACCCATTGGATACACCAGACAAATTAGTCTGATAGACAGAGATGTACCCCACAACCCATTGCACCCAATGTCCTCATGCCAGACACCATAGCAAACCACCAGACGCCCTGCAGAGTCATGCCCTAGGGGGCAATTTCGGTCCTGCTGGAACAAGAGGAAGATAAAATCCTAGGTGATTATAATGTTAATGATTTAATGTTATGGCTGATTGTTGTAAATGTTGCAATAATATTGTAAATGAAACTTAACCACAACAAGGAGATCCACATTAAAAATGTTTAAAAACTAAAAAGCACTTCAGTAATTTGTTTTGGATAATGATGTAAATGTTGAGAATCTGACCAGTGAAACACTGACCAGTTAGAATCAATGATATTTGATTCTTCTACTTGCATAACTACCTAGGGCACATATTTGAATGTCTCTTATTAAATCACTCCAAAATGTGTCTCTTAATGATCCAGAAGTAATACAGCTCAGATCCTGCAGTCTGGCTGCTTGATTTTGTTTCTGCTTCACTCCTTTTCCAAATGCTCTGTTTCAGTCTTGGTAGCTTTAAATGAACTTTCCCTTTCAGAAAGTGCATTTTCCAAGCTAATTAGAACAAAAAGACCAAAACCATTTTGTGGACAAAATCAATGTGTGCAAAATCAATTATTTTGCACCCGTTTTCAGGCTTTCCCACCAAACAAAACAAACAAACAAACAAAAAAAAAACAAGCAGAAGATATATGTAAGATCAGTATTTAACAATGACATTAAACACAACTAAGAGCTGAAGAGCTGAATTAGCCTGCTTATTGCTAGTTTTTTAAAAGCCTTTTTAACTGTATCTCTTAAACTGGGCTGAGCACTGAGTCAGATATACCTTATGATGTCACAATAGGAATATAATCTGAGTTGCTTGCTTAAGCTGTGGCCAATATATATATAAAAAAAAATCAATATTAATTAATTAATTTAAAAAGACTGAATTTTTGCACGATAGGTTCACTTAAATGTGTGGTATAAAATGGCTAGAAAATATTCTAAACAAAAATGTCTAAAACCTATCATTATGTCTGGGGCTTGTCAGAAATCACTGGGGATGAGAATGCAAGAAGACGTCTATTTAATTAACATGATGCCAATATACACAATCAAATTAAACAGGGACTTGGTCTACGAACATTAATAGGAGCTAATTCCTGAAGATTAGTAATCCACAACTACAACAGCTAAAGCAACAGCCGCTAAACAAAAACAAGCAGAAAAATGCATAACTTAGCAAAAATAGCAAGCATTATAAGACAATACGATTTTGACAGATAAAATAACTGGGGACAAACAAAACTTAGAACAAAGTGACAATAACAAATGACATGAAGTGGCTAGGGGCTGTAGTTGTGCCACCATGGCACTTCATTAATCTTACAAAGGTCAATGTGGTAGGATCCAGTTTTGTGACTTCCTAGTTTACCACAACCAATTTTATTCAGGACATTTTCAGTAAGTTGAATCAGGTACAGTATTTCTGGAAGAATTGTCACCCCACAAGCTTTTAGTAATCTACATTTCTTTAATAGTATTTACATTTTAGTTGTATTACAGTATTTGTTCATGGTAGGGTTTAAAGATGCAGTTGATAACTTTGACACACTTTGATAAGAGTGTCAACAAGCCACCACCCTTGTCAGAAGAATAGATCAGTTTACAGGGGGTGAAGCCACAGACAGCAGGTGTGAAAAAGTGAGAAACACACAAAGGTGCAGTGGTTAGTTAGCTTATTCAGAGTCGAAGGTCAATGTAATGACAGCATGGAAAAAAAATAAAACTAAAGTGGCAGAAACAGAAGAGAACATAAATAACTTCAGAGTAGGGGAGGAAAATACTTGTTAAGGTGTTGGAAATAAAGGTAGACTTAATTGTATTGTGTTGGTCTAAATATGTTTCATTATAGATTTATCCACTGCATACTAGGAAAAAAAGTCCCTACATACTAGGGAAAAAGTCCCGGGCACTCCTGAGGTTGAAATTGAATGTGGTAGTTCAAATTCTGGGTTGTTGTCAATATGGAAATAACCTCTACGATACTGCTTGGTCATATCCTCTTTTCAACTAAGACTGCTTCTATAAGAAGAACTCTGTTGACAGACACAAGCTTCCACACTGCAAACTTTAGGTTCACGAGTCAGCATGAGTGCATTTTAACATTTGTTTTGTCCTTAAACAGTATAAACAGTGACAACTACTGTTGTGAATATGTTGTGTTTTGTATGGGCTATGCATGTCTTCTGTATGAGTTGTACATGTGCAAAGAGATGCATCTGATTGCCATGGTGCCATTTTTAGTATTTTTTTTCCTTTCTTAAAGGAAACATATGTAACTGCTTGTTTAGATTAAAACATGACCTGAATTAAATTGGCTATGAAATAACATCTAAAATTGGCTGTGGCACATGTAACGTGTTGATGGTGAGAGATAGCGGGATAAATTTGTGGTTTTCAAAGCAATCAGTTCGTCTCTCACCTTTTTGCTTGCTGTCACATTATTTTTAGACCTGTAGTATTTCAGTTTATTGACAAATAATGCAGTACTGTAATAGCCAGCCAGTAATATATTTAGTCTGATACTAAGGAGTTTCATTTTCTTTTTTTTTCTCTGATCAGTTTGTATCTACTGTGTATAGCATATACACTTCCTGGGCAAAAAAAACAGAGTTGCACACTGTAATATGCCATTCAGTATGCCATAGGCTTTGATTATGGTGCATAATCTGGTGTACAATTTATGTTTGAAAATTATTTCTCTCTAAATAATTATTATTATTTTTCACATTTTGAGTCATGGGATCGGCCCATGCCATGAGGAAAGAAAAAGTATTCATGTGGTAACCTGGCCATTTAGTTATTTCAGGTCATCAGCTAACTTCATTATATTGCCACATACCCTAAACCTCAGCAACTGAAGCAAACCCAGCTCATTACACTTGGCTAAGCAGGATGGGTGCATGGAACATACCTATTTCTTTGGTACTGACTTAACAACTTAACATGGCCTAATCAGACCTTTTACCATAAAGTCCAATCTTTATACTCTCTAGAATTTTTTTTTGGATGAGTTTTAATAAAATAGGGTTTTCTTATGGCCACACAACTGTTTCAGGACTGTTCTAACCCTTTGAATTTTCATGACATTGTGTGTGTGTGTGTGTGTGTGTGTGTGTGTGTGGAAATGCTTGTAGGTTAACCATATCTCTAATTTCTACTAATGTTTAGAACTATCCTTCCAGGTGTATGTAAAGGTATAATAAAATGCATTCTTGTATGCACTTAAATGCTTACACTATGGATATGAATGTTGTGAGTTAAAATCCCAGGACTGTCAAGCTGTCTGCTGGACCCTTAGTCAAGGCCCTTAACCCTCAATTTCTTAGCTTTGTAAATGAGACAAATGTAAGTTGCTCTGGCATCTACCACATGGCATCTGCTAATCCCTTCGTCCACCCCACCCCCCCTCAAAAAAAAAAAAAAAAAAAAATCCCCACAGTGTTTGACTGATAGTACTTAGTTAGTAACACAGTGTAAGGATCTACCCAATGATGTAAATTACATCATGACATTAGGAAGACACCCTTATCCAGAGCAACTTACATTTTTATCTCATGATATATCTGAGCAGTTGAGGGTTAAGGGCCTTGCTCAAGGGCTCAACAGTGGCAACTTGGTGGTTGTGAGGTTTGAATCTGGGACCTTCCGAACCGTAGTCCAACACCTTAAACACTGAGCTACTCTTGTCCAGACTTTTGTAAGTCGCTTTAGATAAGAGTTTCTGCCAAATGCCTAAATGTAAATGTAAAATTAAAGTTTACATTATATTTAAGATATTTTGACAAGCTTCTTTTTTTTTCAACCTCTTGGTCTATGGACACACTTTTGAATTTGATCACCTGCCCCTCTAAAGGTCAACTGTTTCAGTAGGGGCACATACACCCACCCCACAACCCACACATATATACACACAGATACACACACACAAACTTAAGCACACTTTCATTCTAAATATATAGGTGTTAATTTCCTAGCAAGGGAAAGATGAGTGTCATGCACGAGCAGCAAGCAGGAAGTCATGTATTCAAAACTGAAGATGAACACACACACACACACACACACACACACACACACACACACACACACAAACTGTTGTGTTAACCACATCAAGTAGGCAAGAATGTCCCAGGCAAAAACCTCGAAGCCATGAAACTGTATCAACTACATCACCAAAAACCAAAAACTTTTATAAAACAAAGTTTAATAAATTAATGAACAAATAAACAAACAAACAAATAAATAAATAAATAAATAAACAAACAAACCAAAAATGAGCATTGAAATGTCATGTGCTTAGACTCAAAGCATGCAGAAGCCTATTCTTTGATTCTTGATTATTTACTGAAACACAAATCATTGATAATCTACTATATAACAATTCAACATCATGAACTGCATCTAACCACATTACACTAGATTGGAGGTTAGTGAAGACTAGCTAACTTCCTGCTGAACCCGCATTGACTCTGACAGATGGGATTTGGTTTAATGTTCTGAAAGGCCACACATTAATCAGCGTTGTGGTTTGATGACTGTGGGAAATCAGCGGTTAAATTCCTCTGACAGACACAGGACGACTAAACTCAATTTCCTGGACAGCAAGAGAACCACAATTAAAGCTTAGGTGCCCAGGTTACATGTGCTCTACATTGTTCCTAATTTGCACTACTACTGTGTGTGTATATACAATAAATATATATACATATATAGATATATGTGTGTGTGTATACAGACATTAACATTCAAAAGTCAAACATTTTTTTCAGTTGTTTTTGTTTATTTTTATTGCTTACCATATGTTAACCCATAATTTGTTTTATATGTTAGATTCCTCAAAATAGCCACCCTTTGCTTTGACGACAGGTTTGCACTCTGAGTCAGCTTCATGAGGTAATCGCATGGAATTTTTTTTCCCAACAATATTGAAGGAGTTCCCAGAGTTGTTGTTGGCTACTTTTCTTCACTTTATGGTCCAACTCATCTCAACTAGATTCAGATCGGGTGATTGTGGAGGCCAACCTAGACCTAACCTAGAGATGTGTTTGGGGTCCCTGTCCTGTAGAAAAACTAATGATGGCCCCACTTATTGCAAGCATGATGGGATGGCATGTCTCTGAAAAATTCTGTGGTATACATTCTGGTTAATTGTGCCCTCAACACTTTTCAAACCAACAGTTTCACCAGCAAAGCACCCACCCACACTATCACACCTCCTCCTCCATGGTTCACAGTGGAAACCACACATTCAGGAAAAGTCTGTTCACTCTCTCTACGTCTAACAAAGACACTGAGGTTAGAACTGTAAGCATATTTTAGTAAAATATATTTGTGTATGCAGCAATATAACAATATGATAGTGTCAATAAACATAATATTAATCTTAGTGAAATAATATAGAAGTTGGTAGAGAGTATGACAAGTCATAAAACATACTGGGTTCACTAAGAGGTGAGATAAGAAAAGCAGACGACTATGAGACAGGTCATAAAACATAAACAGTAAGGGGATAGGTACTGATACTCGGTGTACAGTGTGTACCCAAAGTACATGGTAAAAAAACCCTAGAGTGACCCAGACATGAACTGTACTTATTTTATAATTAGCTGTCCTATGTATGATAAATAGACAAGATAGGGCGCCAGGTGCCGGACGCGACAGAGTGTCAACATGTGTTGGATACACGTGCTACACGTGCACCTGCAGTCATGCACACATGTCTAAGTGAGAATATAGACAAATAACCAAAAGATACACAATCAGTTTTAAGAATACTGAATTTAATAAGAAGGAAAGACAACACAAAATAGCATGTGCATCTACATCATGACAAACAAGGAGATACATGAAAAATTTGATATAAAAATACAAATTATAAGGCCCAACATAAAAGTACAAAAAACATAGGGGGCCTGGGTAAGCATCAATAGCAAAATAAAATGCATAAGAAATTACATATCAAACATCAACCTTCTCTGAGCCAGAACAACACCCACAGTAAGATCAATAAGGGGGACAAAAGCAGAAATGCTGCGGTTCAGAATTGGTGCAGGTGCTGGAGGAAAATCCATTTGGGTACCAACAGTTGCACTTTTGTTAGTTTGTGTGCTAACGGACACTTTAATATCGGTATGATTGGAAACACTTACGTGACAAACAGGCCCTAGAACAAAAGGAGCTGGAGTGACTGACTTTGGCTTTACAGGCCTAAAGGCATGAGGAGAAGGGCTCTTTACCTCCAGGCGAAGTCTCTTAGAAGGGCCAGGATTGGAGTCATCCTTCCTGTAGTATGTAAGCCCTTGCTCATGAAGAAACTGCATCAAGGACATAGGCAGCTGACACTCAGCCTGTATGAGGCCCGCAGAGGCCCGGTCCATGGCAGGGTCAGTAAGGTTGTAATCCATACTGCCCATGCTGTCCGAGTCGTCCAGAGGGATGCAATGAGCACTTGGGGAAGTACAATCAGCTAAAAGATTAAAATAAAATACATAAGTACAACAAATTGGGAAACAAGACAAAACTATTGAAATAGTGCGAAAGAGATGCTTACCTATGGACTGTCTCTTGAGAACTGTAGAATAAAGTGTAAAGATAATGGAAAGTAATTTGCAAGAAAAATTTATTATAATGGGAAAAAATATAATCACGAGGTACAGATGACAGATGACGAGGTATATGACGTAACATAATATGGTAGATATAATGAGAGAATTTATTGGAAAAAGTTAGACTATAATGGGTGACAACATTTGTTAAGGAATGAAAAAAAGAAGTACTGAGGAGACAATGTGTGCATCCCTCCCCTTGAAAACTGTATATAATGAGTGTGCATGTAACTGTCAGACAGTCTGCTCTTGGTCTTCTTCTTTGTCTTTCGGCTGTTCCCTTTCAGGGGTCTCCGCTTGGATTTACGACCTAAGCATTACAAGAGCGGCTCACTTGGGTTTTATTGCTGCAATAAATCCAGCTAACTTCATCAACTTCGTCCTGAGTCGTTCTTTGGTCCTTTTTGACTGGAGATACAGTGTTTGTTTAATATTCATAATTAAGGTAACATTAAAAATTGGAAGATAAAAATCTCAGACACAATCAAATAAAATTTTTAAATTTACAGTCTCAAATTTGGACTCATCAGACCAAAAGACAGTTTTCCACTGATCTAGTGTCCATTTCTTATGTCTCTTGGCATATGCAAGTCTCTTCTGCTTTTTGTTATGCTCATTCTTTTTGCCGCAATTCGACCATGAAGGCCTGACTCACACTGTCTTCTCTGAACATTGGATGATAAAATATGTCTGCTGCTTTAACTCCAAGAAGCATTTATTTTGAGTTTAGTCTGAGGTGCTGTAAAACGGGGGTTTTGTGGTCAATCATTCTCAAAAAATGATCCTCTGCAGCACAGGTAGCTCTTGGCCTTCCCTTCCTGTGACAGTTGAGACAGTTGATAAGCGCCAGTTTCATCATATCATTTAAAAGTCTTGGAGACTGCACTTAGGGATTACAATGCACTTAAGGACTGACTGGACTTAATTTCTTAAAACAAAGATGGATTGTCTTTTTTCTCTTTATGTAATTTCTCTTCTGCCTGGTAGTATATATTGTATTTAAGAATGTAAGTCAACAGTATACAATATTATTATTTACTTATAACATGAACAATAACAAGTAAAACAGGTAACAATGACATAATGATTATAAAAAAGAAAATTTATTATCATTATTATTATTATTATTATTGTTATTATTAGTAGTAGTAGTAGTATTACTACTACTACTACTATTACTATCACTACTACTACTACTACTACTACTACTAATAATAATAATAATATCAATATACATGTTTGCATAATAGAAAAAAAAGAAAATGTTTAGTGCTTATGTGACTTAAGGAAAGAAAAACAATTAAATTAATAATATTTGTGATGCATTTTAATACTAACACACATTATTAAAACTCTATCTGGAAACATAAATCTCCTTTCAAAGTCTTCTTTTTTTCTTTCTTTTTTTCTTTCTTTCTATCTAATAGTGTTATCTTTTAAAATACCCGGTGTTGTGTGCGTAACACTATTTAAACTACTGCCAATTTTCTGGGATTTTAAAATATGAAACTGTCTGGATCAGCACTCTTAACTTCCTGTTATTTGTAAGATTGTTGTTCAGAACACATAAATGTGCAGTTTACAACACACACACACACACACACACACACACACACACACACACACACACACACACATACGGTATGTGCCTGTTGTAGAGCAAAAGTGTCTTCAAACAAACTTTAAATAACTGTTGTAGAGCAAAAATGTCTCCAAAAAAACTTCCTACATTAAAACAAATACTATAAAAAGCAGTAAACAAAAATTAATGAAACAAAGTCAACAACTGATGTGATGTACCTCTGCTTAAAATATGGTCTCAGGTACAATGTGTGCAGTTTTATAAGGAAATTGAATATCATAAATAACAATGTTTGTACTGAAACAAAAAACAGGGTGCCTAAGACTTTTGCACAGTATATAATATCTATTTATGTATTTAGTTTTCATTTGATTAGATTTTTTTCACTGAGGCCATGAACATAGACCAATATCCGCAAGCATGACCGATTCATTTTCTTGCCAATGGGCAATTTCTAAAAAAAATAAAAAATGAAAAAATAAAAATAAAAAAACTGGGTCAGTTTAGGATGCGGATGCTCACAAAGAGACTGATCATAAATTGCAATATTGTGCAATATTGACTATGGATCTTCAGTGGTATTCTCAGAAACTAGGCCTAACAATAGCTTCCGAAGCAGCATGTTGGAGCTTGAGGGGATTTTCATAGATTTTAAAGCAGTAGCAGCTACAGGAAAAAACAGAGGTGGGGGCTTATCTCCTATTTATAATACCTACCAAACATTCTGTACATAAGCCACTCACACCCATGTATATTTGTCACCATAACCTTATTTTCTACATTTATTATACTTTGTAAATAGGCCACTTATACACTTCTGTTTACATGGTAATCATATTTAATTGGCTTTTAACATATACTTTCCATAATGACAAAGCTCAATCTAATCTAATCTGATCATATCTAAAACTGGCATCTATACTTCCTGCCTAGTGATACCACAGAGTCTACTGCTGACCCATATTTACACAAACCCGCCTATGAAATAAGATGTTCCAGAGGCATCGATGTTCCATCTGGTGTGCTGTGCAGACAATTTTACACCAGGCGTTTGATTATATGTGAGATAATTTTCTTTTTTTTATTTACAATTATTATATTATATTATATTCATAATCTGCAGCATAAAATTTGTATATTTTTTTTTACCAGAATAGTTTGTTTCATTAACATTCAGTGCCCATCAAACATATGTTAACTATACTGAACAAGTCCAGGTAAATACATCTAATTCATTTTCATTCATAGTCCAATAACAACTAAAACTGAGCCACAGTGTTAAAAGTCAAACAACACGAAAAGATGTGATGGCACAGAAATGATGGCAAATGACGGAAATGATCCTAAATTGGGGTACAGAGAAAAGATCAGAAGTCTAGCAACATGGTGTTCTACCAGCAACCTCACCTTTTGCACAGAGAAAACCAAAGAGCTCCTTGTAGACTTCTGGAAGCCGTGAAGCCTCTTACACTCTCTCATATACTTCAGTAGACTAAAACAGATAAAGTCTTCAGTTTCAAGTTCTTGGCTATTTACATCTATACTCTGACCTGCCCTGCATCATGTGAGTCACTATCTATCAAAAGACTGAATGCAAGTATGCAAGTATTAAAATAGCACATGGCAACTACTTGCATTATATTTATTTGTTGTTGATTGCTTATACTATCCAATGACATTTTAGCTCTATCTATCTATCTATCTATCTGTCTATCTATCGGTCTATCTATCTATGGTTTATATATAGATATATATATATATAAAACTTCTATATAGTAATACAGTTCAAAGTCTGCCAAAAGTATACAGTTCAGGAAAAGAAGAACTTGCAGAAATATTTTGATACTAAATGTATTGCTATCTGTTATATACATTATAATATTATGATAATAGTATGGTAATATTATATAAATATAATATACTATTTTTATTTTAATTATATTATTTTTCTTTTCCTAAAGTGTGTATACATATATACACACATACATACAGTATATACATGCAGTATATATTGTAAATATGCAAGATAAACCCTAAAGAAAAGTGGAAATTTTGCACTCCCAGTGGCCAGTTATTGCCAAGATCGTAAAACCATTTAACGATTATACATAAATATGGTTCATCAGCAAAAACTGAAATAATGTGATAGTGTGAAGTTTGCTGTGTTTTTTTTTTACAATATAGGTATTAGCAAAAATCCAGCTTCAGAGAAGCAGACTGATGACATCACACCAAAATTTATCAGTTCAAAATCAAACCAAAATCTTAGTTTAAAAATCTCAATTTACAATGATAGCTCCATATTAACCCTATCAAATGTCTGCTGAATACTATATAACCACTGATAAACATATTATTAAGTAATTAAGATGATCAGCTTAATGGTTCTTGAGAAACTTCTATTTGACCTTAGCTCTGCCCTTTGTATTTGCATGTGCCAGACTTTGCAGACATCACATGCAAATGTATACATCAATTTATTACCACTAATTAAATACAACTGTGTGAGTAAACAAGTTGCCTTCTTAAAATAAATGAGGATATTGAGCACATATTTTATACACATTTTATGTTTTTGATTATTGATATTTATATTTTGCTGAGCATGTAGCACCACAACTCTAAACATATTTTGCAAATCAATAAAATATTATCTAAATATTGTTTGTAAAATGGAAATGCTGGTGCTATAGTGCCACCATCAGGCCAGATGGGTTCCTTTTGTTGCCTGTCTTGTGCACATACTACTACCTGTTCACCAAAAATTACATCTGTATAACTTACATTTTTATCTTCATGTTATAAATTAGCAGAAATTCCAGATGATAAGAAGAGATATCCTTTCAAATCAAAAATTCTAACTATCAGCACCTTTAGTGCTTTGCCCTTTAATTAGCTTTTACATTGTAACTTAAAATACAATAACATGCATTACCTTTTCTCTATCATGTCATGCAATGCGGGAAGCACGAAACAATGACTCAAAATTCACAGTTAAAGTCCCATGTACACTGAATATGAAGTCCATAAAGCACAGAGCACACGCGAGAGGGGTCTTTTCCAAAAATTACCACAAGAAAAAGCTGCTGGACATCTACCTACAAACTTTTTGGGCATTGGTCCTTAATCGAAAAACCTGAAATAAAATCCAACCAAACTCTCACACAGGCAATAATCCAAGGTCAAGATTAAAGATTCAAGATTCAAAAAACTATTATTAATCCCAGATGGAAATTGCTTAGCCTTTTACAATTGTTCACTTGTTCGAAAAGAAAGGAATTAAAATGACAATTACAAAAATATAGGAAAAAGTTAACTATAAAAGCATAAAAAAACTTATTCAGTGGAATGAACATAAAGTGATGTCAAGGGTTTGGGGTAAGAAATAAGACTAAGTCTAAGTTCACAGTGTATAAATGATAAAAGGTAGTAATTGTACAGTGAGTATTTGACATTGATGGCTTGGTAATAAATAGATTTTAATAAATGTAAGTATTTTACACAGTAATAAAGCCCCATCACACTCCAATGAAGACTATGAAGTTCCCAGGCTTCAAAAATTCAGCAGAAATGGGGTCAAAATAGAGAAATGCACATTTATCAAGTTTTAACTACATCCTACTTCATGTCGCTGTCAGGATCTCAATGCATCTATCATATTTTCACTAATTTCCTATCACACACATGAACACATGCTCACCATGTACAACAAGATCAAAACGCATTAATACTATGTCTGATCAGATCACACCGTGATTTTACCAGAAGCTTATCATGTGTTTCCTATTTTGTCATTGTTTCCAACAGGTTGGAAGAAGTACTATAACTAATGAGGTGTTTTTCATCATGACGTGATGGTGTTAGGAATTGGATCCAATATTTATATTAAATTCTCTGAAAGTGATATAGATGCACTGATAATTTGCTGCATGCATGGCACAATACAGATTTTACTCCATGTCCTTTGTAGGGGAGATGGGACTTGCTTTATCCCATTTTCAACCCTTGCCCTCAAATACACTAAGCTTCATATGTATTGGGCAGGAAAGACAA